>JADDOH010011075.1:0-100690 GCA_016648135.1 Agrypnia vestita | reverse complement strand
CCACGTCTTCCGTGGTCGCCCTCTTTTTCTGGCGCCGTCAACACTTGCATCATATATCTTTCTTACCATTCTTTCCTCATTCATTCGCTCAACATGCCCAAACCACCTGAGCGACCCTATTTTTATTCTCTGTATTATGCTACGATCAGAGTTCGATTTGATAATATAATAATAATGAAACAAATGTTTGGTCTGTTGTGGTAGGTCATTCTATAATTTTAATCATTTACAAATTAGTCGTGATTATCCTGTTTTTGTTTTGGCTTGAGTAATGTGGTAGTTTTGAGCCGTTCTAGTGTAGTGTTGATGATTTTCGTGTATTTTGTGTAATTTAATGTTTTCGTCTTGTATTTTCACCATTTGCTAGGTTGTGAATGAGTGTTAATGTTTCGATTTCTGTAATGTTATCATATCCTGCCATTGTACATTTGATGTATTTACATAAATTGTATCGGGCAACGTTGACTGTCCTGAACTAAAATTCCATGTTCCTTGTAGGTCTCGTAGATACAACCCAGTCTTTCACCTCGATTTTACTTCGTCCAACTATCGTCGTAATTCATATCTCTTGAGGGTATGCGATGCATTCAATAAATTGATAAGATTATTGGATATTGATCTATTCGAGTGCAGAATTTTGAGTGCAGAATTATTGTCTGCTTACTAATTAAGTCTCTTTTTCTCTTGTTTAAATTTTTATTCTTTCTTGTTGTATTATTCTTAACATGCCTAATTTTTTCTGCTTACTAATTAAGTATCTTTTTCTTTTGTTAATTTTTTTTTATTCTTCTTGTTGTATTATTCTTAATGTGCCTAAATTTTTTTGGTTACGAATTAGGTAAGTCTCTTTTTCTTTTGTTAATTTTTTTTATTCCTCTTGTTGTATTGTTCTTAACGTGCCTAAATTTTTTTGGTTACTAATTAGGTAAGTCTCTTTTTCTTTTGTTTAAATTTTTTATTCTATTCTTAACACGCCTAAGTTTTTCTGCTAAAAATTAAGTCTCTTTATCTCTGGTTTAAATTTATTTATTCTTTCTTGTTGTATTACTTTTAACATACCTAAGTTTACTAACATATTTATCATTATTGACATATCTCTAAAAGTGGAGACCTGTAATTGGCCATCTGTATTATATTAATATTTTCTATGCTTCTTTGTTATGCTGTTGGTCTTCCGTGAATATTTAATAAATAAAAATAATAAAAAAATGTTTAAATGCTGCTTTATTCGGCAAACCGTTTCAGTTGACTTCAGGTATTTCAAAACAGAATAATAAGATAGTATAACCCTATATCAGGACAGAAGTGTATGGCAGTCTATTCTTTCTGCCTAACCCCGGGGAAAACGGTGTGATAGTAAGTAAACCCCTTTCTTCTAATTCCTTTTAATCGACCTATGCGATCTGTTCTCCAGAGAATAGCGCCTCTTGTGAGGTGGATTCCCATCTCTGCTCCCATCTTTTGGGAGGGTTCTGTGAGACTGACTATATAGAGCGATGTAAGGGAGTCTGATGCTGTCCATTCTCTGGACATGATCATACCAGGCCTTACTTCACTGTCTACTCCATCGTACAATGCCCTTAGCCTCACATATCTCTCTTATTCTGATGTCTCTTGCGCGATTCCTCTTCAGTCTTGCCTGCTATCATTCTCAGTATCTTCATCTCTTATCTTCAATATTTGTTTAGTACTGATTGTGACTGCCCTTGCTTCAACGCCGTATTTTTTAGAGTTACATCAACCATAAACAATGTATAAAATATACACATTTATTTGACGACTAACTTCTGGTACGCATGGATGCGCGCTCATTTCGTTACGTACCAAAATTTCACTTCATTGTCTCGCTGTTGTTCCGCTACATGCTTCGTGGGCAACTTCCGTTACAGTAATTTTTTTACTTTAAATGCGCAAATCAATGCAGAATAGAGACAGCCCGCGCATCTTTTAATAAAATGATACGTCTACTCTGTAATGATGACTTAAATTTGAAGCTCAGACAGAGGTACTCTAAATCGCCTAGAAGCGTTCGAAATGTGGATCGTAAAATGTTAAGGATATCTTGGACTGACATGACTAGTAATATTGAAGTTTTACGTAGAGCAAATATAAACAGACAGTTACTCAGCACAGAAAAGCTCCAATTTCATACTTTGGTATATAATGAGAGGCGAAAAGTACTCCATTCTTCGGCTCGTCATGAAGGGGAAGATTGAGGGTCGCAGAGGGGTCGGAAGGAGGAGGCATTCCTGGTTTCGAAACGTCCGAGTGTGGACCGGGATAAGAAGCGTGGAAGAGCTGTTCCGCACTGCCCTGGACAGGGAAACTTTCTCCCAGATGATCGCCGAAGTCGGGGGGACCGACACATGAAGAAGAAATGCGCGAAAAGTAGTAAACATAACTCCAATAATAATTGCTGTTGTACAGTACTTTTGATAGTGTTTAAGTCATGACAATTGGTTACTACTACCCCTACTGTTTCCGTTATCACATCCAACCCCTAGAGATCAATTGCAGAGCTTAATCGCGCGTGCCATCCCCTTGTTGGACAATCAATTGGCGTAAATAGCCTCGAAGGGTGACTACTCTTTAAATGATTAAATTTCGTTTTTACTTAAAAATTAATTAATATATGAATATATACGTAAGTGTTGTCTAGATTAAAAAGCGAAAATTAGAAACTCTAAATAATCTTTGATTGTTTTTGTAATCATTTTAAAATTTGACAAGTCAAAAGGTTCACGAAAATTTGATCTAACGAAAAAAGAAAAAAGATTTTTTATCGCGGGGGCCTTTTTTCGTTAAATAAATCCAACAATACAATTGTCATTATAAACCCAAGACAGAAAGCAGGAATTGCATCCCCAACAGTTGTGCAGTAATGGCATAATATAATAAAAAAAAAAATTAATTAGTGTAAAGTAACTAAAGTAGAATAACGTTACTAGTGTAAAGTAGAACACGACTTTTTTGTTACTCTTATTGACTCTTCAATTTATCTCTGCTGTCGTTTCATTATTCTAGCCATTTCTTTCTTATCAAAACCATTATAACGATTTTCCTATCATTTATTTGACCCAACAAAAACTTCTCTCATTGATGTGAACTTTCTTAGGTTTTAAACCCGAACAAGATTCAAATGAATTGCATTTACAAGCAGAAACGTCAAAAGCTTCTCAGAGAACTCTAAAAAACATTTCAGTTTATTTTCACAACTATCATTTCGTTTGCTTTTGGGGTATCTTTTCAAATTTAGATAATTGAAATTGATTTTCAGAAATTGGATTTCACTAATTAAATAACTCGTTCCTTAGTTACAATTGGAATCAAAGTTTTGGTCCAAATATTGTTGATCTCTTCGGAAACAATCACATATACCTATATCTGATTTGGATGAATTTTTTGTATTATACTTCAATTTTAAGTCGTTCTTGACAAATAAAATAAATTAAATGACGTCCCTTATAGTTGGTATCTGCTGATTGTCAAGCTTCTTGTATGGTCCAAACATAGCATAAGTAGTCTGACTACGCCTCGAACTTCTTATTTAAAAATCACAAAATCCACTTTTAACACTTTAACAATCGCAATGGTAGTTTTATGGCATAAAATTTATTTTGGCTTCGAAGAAAACACTCGCGAGTCAAGTCAAGAAAGCCCTCAAAATAAGTTCATACTTGAGGGTATTTGCAGGTTGAAACCTAACAAATTCAAAGTCGCTGGTAACGTGTTGTTGCATGCAAATCGAAACGTCATGTATGATTTACACCTAAATATAACAAAAAGTTAATATTTTTTTGTATTTAGTCCAGGATCGAAAATTGAGGATAGCGAAATATCACCATAAAAATGACAATTTTTCAAAACTTTGAAGATTGGTAGAACCCTTAAGATATAGTTTTATTTTATTTTTAAAATTATTTAGATAATCTACGCTCAATTACGCAAGTTTTGAGAGGTCTTGTGTTAAGGTAAGTCAAAATTTTTTTTATCGAGACAGCCTACTGTACAACACAATGTGAACACGCTAGCGTCGCCGCGCGCGTCCGAACGAACGCACCCCTGCGCGATATGAATAGGTCCGGCAGCCCAAAAAAACATGATAGCCCATCAAAACGTATTGCCCGACGAAACGACACGCTGATGCGCCATTATCTTCCATCACAAAACAACAAAACAAAACGGAAACTCGGACAATCAACCAATGGACGCGCCCGCGTCGCAAAATGGCCGCCCGAAAAATGCGACCGAGTTTAGAACGAGTCTTTCGGCGAAAACGGCTTTAATTACGGCAATTTACGACGAGAATGACGACAGTTTTGTAGAAATACGGCTACGGGATAATTCAGGCTCGACAATAAGAGGAGATTTATTGGTTTCGGCCGTTTCGGCGATTGTTTCGGGCGTTTTTGGGTCAATAAAGGCAAATGGCGGTAGCTGTCAGCTCGTAAACGGTGACATTAGCTTTTGTCAGAATGCTCGGACTCTTCTGCCGGGAGGACAATGCGATCTTTTTGTTTTGTCGTGTTTCGCATTGTTTTGGAAGTTTAAGTAGGCGTGACGTTTTTGTGCGTCGAGAACGACAATATTTTGAAAGGTTTTCGAGTCTTCGCTCGAAACCTAGAGATGATTATTCGGCCGTCTTCCGAAAACGGCAACATTTGGATTCTTAAGATGGTTATTCCAATTCTTAGGTAGGTACTTAATAGTCGGGAATAAAAATGAAAAATAAACGAAACATAGCTTAGCGTGGGTGTTTCTTTCTGTAAGTTTCTGTAAGTTTCTACACAAGGAGATAACGAGAGAGGGAAAAATAAGTAAATAGTTATCTGTCAAATGTCAAATTTGGAAAATTATACGAGTGTAACGCAATCTTGACAATTTTAGCCATAATCGACCGTATTTCGAAAATAGCAATAGTGGGATCTTAAAATTGTTATCACACTCGATAGATAGATTTATTTATTCACATTCATAGATGACAACTTTTTATAATGTTTACAAAATTATATAAGCATGTTTCATTGTTGCTGAGAGTCTTGGCAGCAAAGTAAACACTACATTAATTTGACGCCCTGTCTGCTAAACTAGTAATTTACTGTAATCTAGCAGATAGTGCTCTTCCAGTAGGTGTATATGTGCAAGAATATTTATTATTTATATAAAGTAGCTATTATATGAGTAAACCTTAGTGCCAATAAAAAATAAGTAATAATAATAATTAATTGTTAACAAATTTTATTGTTAATTGTTGACAAATGTTGTGTTCTCCATGTCGGCAAGAATAACCCAAATATTGAGTATACCTTAAACGAAAGCCTGATTAAGTCAGTGGTCTCGCAGAAGGATCTGGGTGTTACTATTACCAAGGACTTTAAATGGTGTGAGCACATAGCGAGTGTGGTTAAGAAGGCTAACTCTATTTTGTATTTAGTGAGAAGATCATTCCAACATCTGACAGTACCACTATTCACAACTATTTATAAGACGTATGTGAGGCCTCTCCTCGAATATGCCTCTCAGATCTGGAATCCATATTTTGTTAAAGATATAGTTTTACTGGAAAATGTTCAGAGACGAGCCACAAAATTGCCCTTGGGTCTTAAAAACCTGGAATATGCGGAAAGGCTGAGAGTATTGAAACTGCCCACTCTTCAGGAGCGACGAGCAAGAGGTGACCTCATCGAGACATTCAAGATTCTATCGGGCTACTACAATATTCCTAATATGACAGATATGTTTGCATTTAACACTAATGTGGGCCTTCGAGGACATCACCTGAAGTTGAACAAGTCTCGGTTCTCGTGTAACCCAAGAAAGCATGCATTAAGCAATAGAGTGGTCAATATGTGGAACAGTTTGCCTGAAGGCAGTTTGTATCTGCAGCCAGTGTCAATCAGTTTAAGAATAGGCTGGATATTCAAATGAGAGACAGTGATATAAGCCTATCAGCTTAAGCTGCCTGCCCATTATCGATAATAATAATAATAATAATAAATTTAATAATAGTGTTAATTCTATATTATGGACAAAAAAAAAGATGTGAATTGGATAGTTAATAAAATAAAATAAATAAAATTAGTTAAAAAGATGAAAGTAAATGTTCATACAGGTACCTACTAGTATTTTTCAAATTTTGGTTATATCTTGGCTTTTAACAGGTTTTGGGCATGCTTCCTTCCCTTTTCATGGAGCCAGAATTTTACTTTTGAAGAAAAATATGCGAGACTATGGCTACAAGTTTTTAGTTTTGTGTTTAGAATGTTGAATATTTTTTGGAGCCTGGAAGAGATGAAATCTTTGTGTCACATTGAGAATTTTGGTACAAGATAGTCGCAGTTATTTGTTGGTGATCTTGTTTATGTCGGTGATCTTGTTTATTTTCATCCTCAATTGATGAGAATGAAAATAAAAATTATGTAGGTGTATGTATACGTCGGTGTTTGTCGTACTCAAATGAGGAGATTTGTATATTTTCACATATCTCTTTCAAATTAAATACCTTTATTTGCGGTGCCCGATATCTGCAATGCCTTTAGAAAAGTGATTTCCCCGGTGCCTTCTTATCCAGGCGGTCTGGTCTGACAGAGCTTTAAACGGATTCCCGAAGTAGGTATCTATCGTAAACGTAACCTCACAATTCTCATGTTTCGATTAAAATTACATCAAGAAAGTACTACCTGATGTCTGCCTCTCTCTCAAGCAGAAACTGAAAGAAACAAACACCGAGTTTTTGTGGTGTATTTTTTTTATTATTCTCGCCTGTTATCTAAGTGTTGGGATAACAATCTTAAGATCCCAATGTTGCTATTTTCAGAATACGGCCGATTATTAACCACTACCTGAAAACAGACTGCCAATGCTAGGGCCTGCGGATAAGTCTACCAGATGTATAAACGAACAAATCAATAAAAAAAACATGCTTTGCATACGTTCGTAATCGATTTTTTAATCATGTTAGATCCATGCGGCATCAAAATATTAAACACGTTGTTTTAAAGTTAAAAACAAATTTTCCAACGCATGTTGTTCAGCTGTTTCTGCGGCTCTCACTAGTGAGATACGTGATTATTAATTTAATGTGAGTGATGTCACTATTAATCGATATAATGACCAAATCATGTCGCAAATGATTAGGTAATGTTTGGTCATCCACTTCATGTAAATGTTGAAAGTTTCAGAGCTCTAGATAGTCGGGAAGTTGGTGAAAAATCAATTACAAGATTACACCACAACAAACAGACAAACAAAAATACATAGTTAAATAAAAGCATGTCGTCGCTGTATATATATAATAATGCCAATGTGCCGTTTAATGCATTCTGAGATGAATGAATCAGTTTTTAAATTTTTCATATAAATAATGTAGGTATACTAAAAAAAACGTTGCCGTTCATCTGGAAAGTCTGCCTAGTAATTATTAAATATATTTTTTATAAATCTAGTGTGTGCAATTATTTTTTAAAACAATTTTATATAATGTACTTAAACGGCACATAGGCTTAATTATATATACAGCGACGATGTAACAAGTAAATCAAAAAAAAAATTAAGACAAGCATGTGCATCAACATTCTTTGAAGCCGTGGGATAATTATGTTGAACGTTATTTTTGTCAAACCGTTTTTTTCTAATCGAAAGTTATCCTGAGATATCAGAAATATAAATTCAACCCAACACACCCTACTTTATCGAATTTGACATATTATTGAGTGTCAAAGTTGTATCTGCCGATTAAAATTAACAAATTTGAAATCGGAACATCATTTCATATCTACTAGGTATATTGAAGAATCTCGAAGCTACGTAGGCGCTTTAAAGGTTAAATAATAATAGAAAATTATTAATTTTAATCGAAATAATGACCAAATCATATCTAACATGATTTAATAATGTATAGTCATCCACTCTACGTAAATGTTGAAGGTTTCAGAGCTCTAGCTGGTCAAAATTTGGTGAAAAATCATTTACAAGATGCCACTACAATAAACAAACAACAAACAGACAAAGAGATTTGGATAAAGCATGTACAAATAACAATTTACTATGAAATCAATAATTGAAGTGGACGATACTTCATATGTCATGTCAATCTTTTGTTTTCGCTTTTTGAATGTCATATTTCATTTTATTTTGTTGTAATTTTATTGCTTCTTCAGTTCCGGATTTGATTTGTTTAGCTTACAATTTTTTCATTGTGCTGTTATTTCGTTTGTCTCTTGAACTTCAGACTTGATTTACTTACTATTATTTGATTTGCTTTTTCTTTTATTGCTTTTTGAGCTTTATATTTGATTTGTTTATTATTTTTTCATTTTTTTGTAAATTTTTAATGCTTTATATCATTTTCTTAATGTTTTGTTAACCATATCTCTTGTCATATATCTTTATATATCTTTTTACATTTTTTAAGTAGGGTCAAGTGGAGAACAGTGTAACAAAAAAGTCATTTATATTTTTAGAGAAAAAAACATTTATTACTCCCTTTATATTAACTCGTGGCGTCTGCTTGCTTGCTTGCTTACCGTTTTGCCGGGTGAAAAAACTTTGGATCGATTTTTAACCCTTTTCCCGTGATCCAATCGAGCCGAAACTTTGCAAGCAGACTCGTGGCGACGATCAAGAATATCTATCAAATTTTCGTTAAAAAAATTAATAATTATAGTATAACTTTGGATTCTGAAATTTTAATGTTTTTTTCAAATTGGAATCGTTACAAAAGTTTTAGCAACGCGGTGGCCCGATAACGTCGCGGGATATTTTCTAAATTTGAATTACTCCGTCGGTATACATAATAGGTACTTCACTACGAATTTCGAAAATCTAAATTGACTGACAAATGTTTTTAGAATTTAATCTTCAAAGCATGAAGTTTCTTATCAAAGCTCAAAATATCTGACATTTTAGAAATATATTAAATTGCTGTAAGTTTAGTGTTATGTTATATGTTTTAATTCGTCTTTAATTGTTGTTATATTTTACAAAGAAAGGGAGTATAATAAAAACTTGGTTTTTATGGGTTACTTTTTTTTATATTCCTTTCATTATTTATTGCCTGAAGAATCATAAATCTTTTACTTTCATATTAGACTTAAAAAATATTGCAATTATACTTAGAAACTACTTAATTTGGCAGTTTTCTGAGATCACAGAGCCACAGGGGTACAGTATAACAATACGGGGCATACTATACCTACCATTGAACTAAACTTAACATTAAACGAAATAAAATATGAAAAACAAATATTCTTTAACCTCAATAATATCTTCATAACATGTTTTTGGGAATCATACCTAATCATTACACTTTCATTATACACTCAAAAAAAATAAAAACAATTGTATTTTTTTTTTCTAACTTAGATTTAATCTTTTCAATATAGTCTTTCTACTACGATTTCGTACCAATTTAGACGTATAAACCTGGAAGAAAATGAAAATACTCAAGGGGCACACTGTAACATATTATACTGCCTTACTATAAAAAACTTTTTTTTTTAAATTTTATAGCTTAGAGATATCGTTAAACATTGTGGACGTTTTAAATTTTAAACACCAACTAATTGAGGATTAAATTCAAAATATAATTACTCACCAGAAACTATTTGTTTTTTAACAAAAACGAAACTTCACTAGTCAAATTATTCACAATTTTTTGACAAAAAACCTAATTTTGAACATAGTTCTGTTTACCAAGCAATATAACCTGCGATGACAAGGTTTAAGATTGCGGCGCACGATATTGTCAAAATACGTAAAGAGACGCAATAGACAAATTTAAAAGAGAAATAAATATTACTAACGTTACACTGTGCCCCGTGTTACACTGTTCCCCACTTGACCCTTCATTTTTTTAATGGTACGTTGTACCGTGTATGTATTAATATAAATAAATAAATAGATAATTTAAAACATAGGAAGTCTGGATAAAATGGAGGACTGCTGCGAAGCGAGGTTGCAACTAAATTGTGCTGACGTGGAGAGCGCAGCCCAAGATAAGAAGAGTTGGAACCTCCTATGCGGTGCAGGGACCCCGACCCAATAGGATAAGAGGTAGAAGAAGAAGAAAATGACTTTTTGATCAACTTCATATGAGGGATGTAAAAGCAGAGGCAGCAATATCCCACTGTGGTATTAAGATTAGAGATAAATACAAAAAAACCTGTCAAGGAATTTTTTTTGGAATCTAGGAAGCTTACCTATATTTTATTGGAAATAAGTTTTTAAAAACAATTGCCACCTCAGTTTGCCTTTTATATACGTGTATAAATAAATTTAAAAAATTAAATGCGGATATTGCTGTGTTTGCAACCAAAGAGTGGACATTACTCTGCTTTTACTATTTACATAATTAACTCTCACTTCATAAGCATGAAGCGTCCATTTTGTCACATGACACATCCTTGGGGGTTCATTGGTTGAAGTGGAAATTGCTGTATTTGCTTTTAATATAGATTTGGTAACATGATTTTGGAAGGGACAGAGCTATATTTCATATAAAATCTCGAATTTAATACATTCAAAATTAGTAATCCTCGGTGAGCGCGTTCAAAATATTTTAATTTTTTTTAAATGTTGCTGCCTTTGTTTTTATACCTACCACTTATATATGCATCTACTTTCGATAGAATCATAATAATAATGTTTACAGTAGGTATGTAAATTACACGGAAAATTACAACCTGTTTCTCTAGTCTCCTGAATGCCGCGGCAACCGCGTACCCAGTACCGACCCAGGTAGGACACAAACACCGCCTTAAATGGGATTTGAACCCGCATTACCTACTTAGGCAGTCAATCAATCCGGGCCGCCGCGAGCGCGCAATAAATCCCCACTAATTTATTGTTACCAGCGCCGCTATATTGGTATAAAACCTAATTTAATCCGGCTCGAAGGACCAAAACGCGCGATAATCCCACGAAATAACACGCCTTATTCATCACCTGCATAAGTCCGCATTTCGCCTGGCAGGCGCGGTTAATTTACTGTCCTGCGCGCCGGCGCAACGGCCCAAGCGGCGAGAAAGTCCCGAGGCAAAGTAGGCACTATACGCACGAAACGAAGCTTCATTATTGCGTGCGCAAAACGTGCAGGATGGGTGGTTTTATACCACGCAGAAACATTTAATTTAGCTAACCGCTTGCAATAAAGTTTCTACTCGCTGTGTTGAGTCGTAGATGGGAAAACTATGTATTTATATTAAAAATTTGATATTTTATATACCTTGTTTTTTATATTTACATTTAATAGTTTGGATAATGATACCAGGCGCTTCCAAATTATTATCAAAGCAAAACAATTGTGGAGTCACCGAATATCGATCCCGCTACCTCTCATATATTAAGCGAGCGCTCTACCATATTTATCATAGCGGAGATTGTCTGACCTATTCTAAAAATAACAATATTGTTATTTGGTGATTGCTACCCCGACACTAGAATAGAGAAACGTCAAGACATCTGTCAAATGTCAATATCATAGAAAATATTGTCTTTTATTTAATATTTGAATTCTTGGGATGGTGAAATTAGTATATGTGTGTGAAAAAACAAATTTTATTAACCTTTAAAATAATATTAGTACTTATTTTATATAATAGGTATTCCACAAAAAATTATATTTAAGACGAAACTACAGAACGCAATATCTGGTTATTAGCATTACATTACGCCTGAAATATCATTTAAATTTTCTTAAACTCCTTTTTAGACCACTTTTTTCATTACCTTCCAATAAAAATATAATTTCATCTCTATGAGACATCTATAACATATCTTGATTAATGATGTCCCTGGGACAAAATCCAGTACTGTGTTCTGAAAACTTTGGACAAACTAAAAATATTCTGTATGCAGCTTTTCTTCGATTGGTAGTTTCATGAGCTTTCAATCGTTTTTATAGTTAATTTTTTGTTAGTGTGTCGGTACACTTGCCTCTTACGTATTTTGACATTGGTAGCCATATTGGATGCTTAATTTATTGTTACGCATGTGTTGGTGTGCTCGGCGAATTTTTTCAACAAAGATTTCAACATTTCCAGCTAAAAACAGCACCGTTATTATTCTTCACCCTCCGTATTCACCGGACGATCTCTGCTATTCTGAAAATAGCAATATTGGGATGTCAGATCTTTATCCCAACACTTAATAGACGGAAATAAATAATATACGTCGATATTCGGTAAATAAGAAGATTTATATATTTTTACCTGTCTCTCTCAAAGTTAAAACCTTTATTAGCCATGTCCGATTTTTCAGGTCTGGTCTGACAGCTGCCCTTCGCCGCAAACGTAACCTTACAATTCTCATGTTTCGACTAAAATTACTAAAAGTACTAATTCTCTATTTAAAGCTTATAGAAAAAAGATTATTTCATATGCACTTATTAATTTCTTCTCCCACAATCTCCTGATGTAAAATTATAGCAAAATCGTCATTGTCACGCTGGACCATACAAAAGAGGAATATTGTTGGACTCTATTTATATTTGATGTTTTACGGATAACCGTCATGTACTTATTTCTCCCTCTGACCACATCACCGACGTATACCAACGTCTCGTTTATTTTTTATTTTCGTCTATTGAGTGTTGGGATAAAGATCTGACATCACGATATCGCTATTTTCAGAATAGCACAGATATTGCTCCCTGCGACTTCTTCCTATTCCGAAAATAAAAAAAACTATAAAGGACAACGTTTTTCCAGCATTAAGAAGATAAAAACAGAATCTCCAGACCAGTGAAGAGAAAAACAGTGACGAAAATTAAGCGAAAGAAACACTTTGTAAATCCAGTTTATTTCTTTAAATTCTCATTTATGTTTTTATGCAAATATAATGTATATTAATAATCAATAAATACATTTTTCTTATTCAAAAACACGTAGCAAAAACAGGGGTGGCATTTCGGGGGCTGGAGCGGATTAATGGCATTTTAATTTATTTCTGTAGGGACAATTGCTTTGACGTACGAGCAAATTGACATTCGAGCAAGGTTACGGAACGCATTAAACTCCTACGTCGAGGTACCACCGTACCTACTTTATTTCATTAATTACCAAAGTCACCAAACATGATCTGTATTTTTTAAATTTATTTATGGGAAACTAACAGTACATATAAAGAGATTATACATTGATTACAAGTTTCCACAGAATTAACCTGTTGTGTACTTAGTAAAAAGGACAAGAGATAAGAATAAAAAGAAGTGCATAAGATATATCTATTGCATAAAGATATCTGATCAATACATATGCATATATATATATTATATATATATAATATATATATCATATATTATATATATCCATACTGTTTGTTATTATAAAATATATAGTAGCAAAGAATATTCCATGGTCGGAGGAAAATTCGCCTAGCGAGGAAGACGTCAAAGCTTCGTGTGATATTCTCGTAAACAGTTCGGATTACTTCCGAAAAAATGGAAAATAATATACAATAGTGAATTATAATTCAAAGAGAAAAGATAACTATTCAAATATTGACGGACTTGAGTAATTCACTGGGGGGTGATAGAAACATTGGTCACACCCGCTAACTGTGCGCGAAACACAGAGGTCCGTGGTCAGTTCGAATGCCATGGTGACAGCATTTAATTTTTTTCAGTTTATTATTTTGGGGAAATTTAGTTTAAAAATTGGTATGTTGTTTATCTGTATTCATTTATTTATTTGTTATTAAAGATTACGGGGTACTCGTCCTTCAATAAATGAAAAATATGTCTATAATTATAGGATATATTATATATATCTATATATATTATCATATATTATATAGAGAAGATATATATATAGATATATATATATATATCTATATATATATATATGTAATGTTAAATCTAAGGCTTTCACGGGTACCAATATATGCTTAGTTCTAACTACTTTGGGTGAGTAACCAGCGTCAAAATTCTGGTCGTCAGACCAGTCGTCTGCCCGGACGTTTCGAACATGACAGAAGACTCTAACTGTTCATTCTTCGGGCGACTTGACGGTTGAGTCCGGACCACAAAACGGTTGCAAGCTTTTGGAGAAGGCTAGTCATCGACAAGGCGCCATGAAAGATGAACAGTGAGATCTGTTTTCGAAAACGTTGGCAAACGATCTGGTACTGACGACCAAAGAATTTGAAGCGGGTTACCCCCAAAGTAGTTAGAACTAACATATATATATATATATATATAGTATATGATATATGAGTATATATATCTATATACAGGTTTGGCAAAACAAAAAATGTTAATTAGGGTAGTTAGGGTAATTCAGGGTAGAAGCGTTATATGCACTTACCCCTTGTATGCACTTCAATTCTTTATCAAAGCTGTGTAATATATATATATATATGTGAGGCCATCCTCCGTTACGTGGCCGCGAGCTGGCTAACTAGGTGTTTTCCTCCGCCGATAATAAACCTAATATCGTCCTGTGCGACCGCTCCAGCATTATCGTGTACCGGCGGGCGGTTCGGGCGGCCCGGCCGGCGACGTCGGCGCATGTGGGCGCGCCAGCGCGTTCACAGCCCCGGAAGAAAAACGAGTCGTCATTCCGAAAAATAGTTAACGCGTATAATCCACCCTGATGGGAAAACTCTCGCGCTAAGGTCCGAATTCAGAGTCAATACTTAGTTGATTTGACGGTAAGTTACGCCTTAATAATGTTAAGCTATGTATTCACTATGGAACAAATTGCCCCTCAACATCACGCGTGGCATAGAGTCTACGTGACGTTGCAACGTCGCGCACTGTTCCGCGACGTCGCGCACAACATAGCGGAGCATTTCTACGTGTCGCGGCAACGTTGCTACGTTACCCTACTCGCACGGTACCCGAGCGAGCTTACGGCGACATCATGCTTTGCGTCAGTACCACGTGGTAAGTGAGTGAAAAATAAAATGATGTGAGGGCCAACAGCGTTCCTTAATATTGTCTTGCTTGGCTATGGAAGGCCCGATTATTTGTAATAATTGTCAAAAACAGTTGTTGTTATTCGAGAGAAATTGGAAAAAGATCCGTCAGACATTCGAAGATCGTATAGAATATCCATCCTTCTTTCTCTTTGCAGTAAATAATTTCACACCCACCACCTTTTTCTCCTCTTACGTTTCGATAACTCGTTAAAATAAATAGATACGCAGCTGTCATCATAACCTCATCGGGCGACATTTCCGCGACAAGTGATATGTGAATCCCGGTGTGTACACGTCAAATGACCGCGTCATTGTCCCCGAAACATGAGCGTAGATGTTGATGCGACATGCCGCTCGGAATGTTTCGCGATTTGTCCCCTAGTGAATACATGGCTTTATTTTGTACTAAAAATTACGCTTTTAAGGCGTACCTTAACTTTTAAATCATCCAAGTGTTGATTCTGAATTCGGAACTAAGAGTACGGGTCAACGGCTATAGTTACCAATGTTCGAGTTGCACCATTTTTTGTAATTTTTTTTCCCTAGCGTAATAAAGGGTCTTGATTACATAAATGATGTAAAAGCAGTTATTTTAAGTTTCAAAATGATACATTTTTGACACTTCACGCCACAGATGCCCATACAAATTGTATATTTTTGCTGTTTTTACCATAAATTGGTGCAACTTTAAAAAGTTTTACAAACCAGTCTTTTCCTTTGAATTTTTACACGTATCTATGGACAAGTATTTGAATCATTGAATAAGTGTCTATAGTTCGCGTATCGTATAGATAACATGGCTGATCTGTCAAACTTACGAAGGAAAAATTTTTAAATTGCAATAACTGCCTTTAAAACTTGCTTGCGACAAAATTTTACATCATTTATGTAATCAGGACCCTTTATTACGCTAGGGAAAAATAAGTTTACAAAATTGGTGCAACTTTGACATTTGTAATTTATCCCCGGTCAAATTTGAGCATGATGATAAAGGTGGCAATATACAAAAAAAAAAATGTTTTGAATGCACTCATCGAAGGTTACTAATTTAAAATGTGCTGAATTCTATATTTTATGTATCTATCTCTTCCAATATCATGTTTCCTATAAAATCTCGTATTCAGTATTATAAATGAGTAATCCTCGAGGACTGCATTAATTTTTTTGGATATTGCTGCCTTTGCTTTTACACCCCACATATCATGTACGCCGGTTATAAGGATCCAAACTCGAAAATCATTATAGTTTCAATGTTTGCTGCCGGCTCCAAGACGGCTTGTTATTCGCGAACGTATATGTCGCGGTATTCTCCTTAATTTATAGCGAGAATGAGGTAGGTGTTAACGATAGTGGGGTTATAAAAAAATAGATATGCTTATACGAACTACGTATCGCATCTATCTATACAGGGTGTATCGTAGCTAGTAGCAAAAACTTCGTAGGAGTCTTATTAATTAAATTTTGAACAAAAAGTATTCTTTACACTTTGGGTGAAATGTCGACAGTTACGGAGATGAGCGACATTAAAATTTGCATTTTTTTTTCAGATCGGTACGATAGTAGACTGAATGCAGTTGAGGTGGGGTCACTTAGATACATGTGTAGCAAATCCATTTATAATTGCGTAAAAAATGAAGGTATTAGGAAATAATATAAAGCTTATCTTAGAATAGTTGATATAATTAAAAAAGAGCCAGGTTTGGACATGATGAGCGAATGACTAGGAAAGAAAAGAACGATTTATAAGAGAGATATGTGACGCAAGTGTTGACGGCGCCAGAAAGAGAGGGCGACCGCGGAAGACGTGGCACGACCAGATAAATCAGATACTGGAAGATGATCCTGTAAGGAGCCACGACAATCGTCGAGCTTATTCGAAGATGTATGAATGTGGAAGAGGCAAAAGTTCTATGTCAGTGATGGTATTTAAGTACATAAGTAAGAATCTCTAAATTATCTACCGGCACGCAATTTGATTACAATTGTAAAAGATGGTAATTAAAATTATGGAACAGATAAACACTCTTATCACCAGCAATATTTTTAATTGCAATAGATGTCTCTCGCAGAGTTCCTTCAAACATTTGAAAGAAGACAGATGAGGACACACATACAACTTTAAAAAATTTGATAAGATGTGGATGTTCTAACGGAGAAATTGGTGAACGTTACGTTTTGTAAAGTGATCACCTAAGCCAGCTCACGCAGGTCACAATCCCTGTGACCACCCTATAAAGACTTCCATACATGTTTGCCGTATGACAGCCTCGTTTCTGTGAGACTTCTACAAAATCCAGTTATCCAAATACATGTTTGCCGTATGACAGACTCGTTTCTGTGAGACTTCTACAAAATCCAGTTATACAAAATCCAAAATCTAGTTCTTTGAACACATCAATACCGTGTCGGAGTCATGTTATGTTGAATGCTCAATACACACACCGACACGGTTTTGCCACGTAACACATAAACACCGAAACACCCTGCTTTCGACACGGTATTGTAAGCCGATACTTTACCACCAACACTCACAATAAAACATCAGCCCTAATGATGGACACTGCAATGGGATCCGAAACGTCGGCCAGAAAGGTCATAATAACACGGCATAATACCCTAGAAGATATTATAACAAGATGGTAAAAGAGATACAGAATTCCTCGCAATATGTCGATGACAACAATAAGATTGAAGACACTAGAAAAGGAAATAATGTTCTCGGGAATTCGAAGGGCAGCGTGTTGCGTATATAAATCGGAACTGACAGCTGCGCAGTTTAGTTTATTTTGACGTTTCTATCGGTGCGATTTCAGCCACGGAACGACGGCCGGGATGGCCAGTCGTTGCACCTAACTGGCGTTGAAAATAAGTGCGAATTCTTTCGTGCGATATTCAAATAAAATGTTCTAGCAGATGATAAATAAAGTTTTACCCAGCGATAAAAAAGACTTTTTTTATAGGCGACTGAAAGTGCGAAATAGTGTGATTTGAAGAAAAGTGTATTACTTTAATTCGTGTTCAGTGACTTTGTCATCAACTTATTAAAATAATTAATTTATAAATCGCTAATTAATTTGTTTATATAAAAATTCTGTTTAAAAAAATATATACTTACATTTACTCCAGAGCAAATATCCAAATTATAATAATTTCGTTGTCTGTCTGTCCGTCCGTCCGTCCGTCTATCTGTCTTTTTTTTTCAAAATTCTTTTTTTTTAAATAAAATAAATAAATACTTATTCCTTAGGAACCGTCATGTAAAAGTACCGTCATTTTTGACGGGTTACAGCTTCTAATAAATCTGGCGGTTTCCCTACAATAGGCCTGGCGTAAGTGGGAAATCGCCAGATTATATTCTGTAGTGGTAATATTTTCTGTGAGCAAATAAAAAAATATATTTATATACCTATATATTTTCTCCATTTTGACAAGTCAAGGTTCTTATCATTTTATTCGACTTGTATTAGAGCAAAGGAATTTCTCATAATCGATATTAGTTACTGTAAGGATTCCTCAACTTTTTGCAAAAAATTAGTCAGAAATATTGAAAAAAAGGCAAACTTTGATATTGCACATCTCCGTAACTATTGATATATTAGGTCATGGTGGCTCGAACATTTTCGAATCATTATCAGGGCAGGAATCCACCCGTAATTTTTTGTTACTAGCTATGAGCCCTGTATAGTTATATGGCTTTCAAATGGAACCATCTTTTTAACGACAAAGATTTTTGATAAAATTGTTTAAATCCATTTACAATTTGATTAATGTATAATTGATTGCCACGTATATTTCTCATCTATCATGATTTTCAAATTAGTAACTTGTTGGTCTAGTGATAACGATGCTTGCCTAGTGATTTGGTGGTCGGTGCTTTGAGTCCCATTCCAGGACATCAGCAAGTTAGTCCTATTTTCATAGTTCAAGCATATTTAGCTTAGTTCGATAATAGTAATAATATTGACGGGACACGTATTCCGTGTTCGGAAAAAAAAATTCCCTTCTACCTGATTGGATTAGATTTTTTTGTATATATATTTATTTATATACAAAATAAATATATATTTAAATTAAGGTAGTTGCTTCACTATACAAGGTCTGTTCTGAAACAACTACCTGTAGAGTTTTTTTTAAGTTTAAACGTTAGAAAAGACTGCATATTAGAAATATTTTTTTAAAAATTGCACACAAGAAATAAAACACAAACACAAGAAATACTACATATTAGAAATATATTTTTAAACATTATACATAAGGAATAAAAATAAGATAATTTAACTTGATAAAGAAAAATACTTAGCCTTTTCCATAAAAAAAAACAGAGTATCTCTCCATCAAACAACATCACAACACACGCATGAACCGTGACACAATCGATAAAAAGATAGAAATAAGATACCTTTGGCTGACAATCGATGAAAACCTACGTCGGGCTCTGCACATCGAAAGTTCAAGCTCCAAAGTTAGAAAACCGATACATATTTATATTCGTGTGATAGAAGCACATGTAAGAGAATATTTTCTATCCAAAATTGAACGAGGAAGAATTTTTTGCTTATAGCTACGAGAGCTGTATAGATCTTGTCTTTATTTTATTTAATTCGGTCATCCAACAGGGAGACACAATCGCTTGGTAAGATAAAATACAGAGAAATAGTTAAATATCTCCCACAATTAAAGGAAGACACAGATAGGACATAACCATAGATAAGTCCAATGATATAATAAACTGTAGATACGTCACAAGCGTGATTTCTTGGCAACTCAAAAGTAAGGTAATTAATTGCCTAAAGTGGCCCTAAGTGGCATGTCACTTAGGGCCGGTTGTTTCAAGTTGGATTAAAGTAAGCGTTCTTTTAAAGCATAGATTTTTACATTCTTCACCAATCAGACGATCCGTTTTCGTAAAAATCTATGCTATGATCGACCGCTTACTTTGATCGAACTTGAAACAACCGGGCCTTAGTGGCATGCTCATAAATCAACCGGCGGTTGTATGGCTAGTGGCATGCTCGTTACTAGCAATGTGCGTACACACTAGGGATGGGTCGTCGACGTATTTACCGTCGACGAAACGAGACCGTCCACGTCCATCCATCGACGAGACGATCAACTAGTTGAATTCGTCAACTAGTTGACGCGTCAACTTCGTTACGCGGACGTCGCGGACGTTCTATCTAAACATCGGGACGATGGTCAACTGTCTACATAATCTCGAATCGTCCACCGACCACGGCGTCTGCTGTCCACCGTCTACGAATTCAACTAGTCCATGCGATAAACGTAAACGGTCGACGCGTCGATGCAACGTCAACGGTTGATTTCAACTAGTCCGTCCATTCAACGCCCATCCCTAGTACACACATGCCACTAATAAGCAAGGCCTAGAGAAGGTCGATACTGCGCTTGCTCACGTGCCACTAAGCATGTGTATCTGAGACCTTACTTGCATTCGTTATCGAACGGACCTTCTCTGTGATCGGGCGCGACGATACGCCGTTAAAAATAAGTCCCGGAGAAAAAGGAACAGAGTATCGCACACTATTGTAAGAATGAGTATGTTATTTTAGTCACCGTGACTTCAAATTACCTGATTTTTCTGTGCCGTAATTTGTTGCATCTTTCAATGCAATATTTGCTACATATGAAAGCCGGCTAGTATGGGAATAACGTGTCTATATTATAATACGTCAATGGTTAAGACAATTTGAATGGATACAAGGTTAGTCCGTATTTGGACATCTAATTTTCTCGCTAATTTTGAGATGCACAGTTTTGAAAAGCCTAGAAAAATGTGTGAATTCGCACCGCGTTTTATTGTAAACCCCGCGGAAATAAATATAAAATTAAATAAACCACTCGTATCGGAAAATCTAAATTGGCGTGAAGTGAGCATTCCCTCAGGAATTAGTCGGCGCAAAAAATCCCGTCAACACGGTGGGCAAATTAAACAGGGATTACTCGGGCGAGGGCCCCCCCACGCGCGTCTCTATTTCATCATCCCCTAAAAAAACCTCCCCTGTCGTCGGCGGGGTGCAATAATGTTGGGGGTTCAATTTTGACAAATACGGAGAAAAAAATACTGTAGAGATTGCATAAAGAGAGCTTGTCGTCCCGTCTTGTGTGGCGGTCGAGAGCCCTCGCGAGTCTAGCCGCGCGCATTTGACTCGTGTCCGCCAATCGGCGCTCGACGCGGCTAACCCGGTCCTGGTCGTCAAAGGTACCTCAAGTGATATTCTTGTACGCAGCGCCATCTGTATATTGTTACGATAAAGAAAAACAGTTAACCGTGAGCATCATTTGCGCCCTGCATCCGCTCATTCCTGCGTACGCTGCATATATCTCGCACACACTGCATGCGCGACACTCACACGCCCATGCCGGCACGAGATGATACCTCTGACGGGTGGAAACCATCTTCAAATTAGTTTTTTCATAGCTCGGAAAATTAGATTGATGCATAATTATCTGATACGATATTAAGAATGTGATTATTGTTTCTCTGCTTGGTGTTTTGATTTATGTTATATTTGTTAATGATAATCTCATGTCATACAACTCTAGTTCATGGTTATAATTTAAAAAAATACATTATTATTTGTTTAAGATTTAGAGTTTATCTTAATTTTGTTGACTATTACTACCAATGCTCAATGCA
The DNA here is from genome assembly GCA_016648135.1 of Agrypnia vestita. Lineage (NCBI taxonomy): Eukaryota > Metazoa > Arthropoda > Insecta > Trichoptera > Phryganeidae > Agrypnia > Agrypnia vestita. The sequence continues at coordinate 79,113 of JADDOH010011075.1, read as the reverse complement.
GTACAAAATATTCTTAAAAATGTTATGTTCTATCTTTAAAAGTTGTATTTCAATAAATATCTTTAAATTATATGATCGTTACTACTTAACAACCCTTATTTCTACCCAAAAAAATATCTGTTTCAACTCACCTCGGTATGAGGGGTGTTGAAACAAAATGACTTGTGACGAGTCAATAAATGAACTATCGATGGTGTTTTTTTATTCATATTATTTCATACGGTTGGTGTTTACAGTATTTTGTGTATAAAGTAAAATGTCAAAATTGTTTCAACTCCCCTCGGTCTCCCCTACTTGGAAGACTTCGCGGACGAAGAGTGGCTAGCGTCCAGGATCCCTAGTGATGCTGTCAGAAGAGCCTGGTCATCAGAATCCGAAGATCCACCCTTCCCTGACTTGTCCAAGCCGGTGTCAACAGCTTTGAAGTGAACAAACCACCTAACCTAACCCTATTATAGAATTATATTACGACAGATGTCAATTAAGCGTCTAATAAAAAAGGAGAATAAAAGAAATATAGGTACATATACAGAGGTATCATTACTAGTTACGTTGTATACTAACTTGTTAATGGGAAAAAATCAACAGATGTCTCTAGCAGAGACCATAGTAATATACGAAAGGTTCTTGATTCGAACGTATACATATATATAGAACTTTCAAATTTTGATAATGTGTGGACGTTCTTGCATTGTGTAGAGTGATCATTTAAGCCAGCTCATACAGGTTGTAAGCCCTGAACCATCGTATAAGAGACTTCCATACACTTTTCTCATATATACAAATTAGCTCCGTCTCTGTGAGACTTCTATAATTTATCCTTAATAAAAAATAAACACGTGAAAAAATGGCGGATCAATTGTGTATTTAAATATTTTTTATTTGAAATCAGAATTAGTAAACATGATTTGAAATTAGAAGTTTCTTCAATTTCAAAAACAAAACATTTTGTTTCTTTTGTTTATGTACATAAATAAATACTAATGCTTTAAGAACCGTCATGTAAAAGTACCGTCATTTTCTACGGGTTACAGCTAGTCTTGAAATATTTCCTTTTGCATATACATTACAATTGTTTGTTTGCATACCATGCAAATAAACCTTATTAACAGAAAAACCTAGAATTTTCCAATTACCGCGGTCAATTGCAGTAATTAGGATTATTTTTATATTTAGGGTGGGTAATGGACGTTGTATTTAAATAAGTTCGTCGAAAATTGAAAAAGGTTCAACAAACGTCACAGATACAAGACAGGTAGATTAAAGGTAATTCTAAAAGGAAACCTTATCATTCTTAAGGCAAAAGAGAAATTAAGGATAACATTCATATCTCTTCGTCACGTAGTTTTGGGAAAAACCTTGACAAAAATGTCATGCTAAAATAATATTCTTTTGCCTAAACTAATCAAGTACGGGAAGTGTCCTTTGGTGGAGACGTATAAGAGACATTCGTGCGCTAGCGTGAATTTTTTCCCGCTCGCAGAATGCGTCAGTCACTGGCAGTCCGCCTCTGAGTAAAGAAGTGTACATACGGCTAGGCTACATAAAAAACTAACCCATAAAAACCATGTTTTTATTATACTCACTTTCGTATTGAATCAGGTTTCGTGCTTACTGCACGAATCGGGCTCATTATTCATTTTTAATAATTCCAATTTGAAAAAAAAAACGTTATAATTTCGAAAAATCCAAAATTATACTATAAATATTAGATTTTTTTAAACGAAAATTTAATAAATCATTTTTATCGTCGCCACGAGTCTGCCTGCAAAGTTTCAGCTCGATCAGATCACAGGAAAAGGGTTAAAAATCAATCCAAAGTTTTTCCGGCAGATAACAAACCGCAGACGCTACGAGTTATAAGAAAGGGAGTAAAAAAGTAACCCATAAAAACCAAATTTTTATTATACTCCCTTTCTTTGTAAAATATAACAACAATTAAAGACGAATTAAAACATATAACATAATACTAAACTTACAGTAATTTAATATATTTCTAAAATGTCAGATGTTTTGAGCTTTGATAAGACACTTCATGCTTTGAAGATTAAATTCTAAAAACATTTGTCAGTCAATTTAGATTTTCGACATTCGTAGTGAAGTACCTATTATGCATACCGACGGAGTAATTCAAATTTAGAAAATATTCCGCGACGTTATCGGGCCGCTATGCTACTAATCAAACTTTTCTAATGATTCCCATTTGAAAAAAACAATAAAATCTAAAAATCCGAAATTATACTATAATTTTTTTTTTTTTTAACGAAAATTTGATAGATCTTCTTGATCGTCGCCACGAGTCTACTTGCCAAGTTTCAACTCGATTGGATCACGGGAAAAGTGTTAAAAATTGATCCAAAGTTTTTTCACCCGGCAAGCCGGCAAGCAAGCAGACGCCACGAGTTAAAAGAAAGGAAGTAATGAAGAAAGCAGTATGTCCATTAAACAATTTACTAAGTAAATCAAGGAAACGCGAATGGAGCAATTTCAATCACCCAAATGATTTTTCTCATTTAGTCTATATATATTGAATTAATATAGATAAAAAAGATTATTTAACTATTATTTGAGGTACTTTTATATAGTTTAAACCTTAGCTGAATTGGTCAAAATTGCTGGAAAGTTAACCATTATATCTTATACATTTTATAAATATAAATTTTGTAGACAAATACTGTTTGTGTAAATTATCCTTAAAATATAGATATATGTAAACATTGATTTTTTGTAGATAATTTAATTTTACACAATTATTTCCTACACGATTTTATTGTATCTCTAACGAATTACATATTTATTTATTTCAATGGTTACAAATACCTGTTACAGTAATTTGATGTTGTACTAATTACCTTAGAATATAAAATGAGAGAGTAAGTTAAAGTATGTATATGATAATAAAGATAAAATATGTTACGCAGCGTTTCCATGAGAGCGCTTTAGCGGCAATTTTTTTTAGATTGATCGACTTGATTCGCTAATACTGTTAATGCTCAGCTCCTATAATACTAACGCAATTTTCAATACCCCAAAATTTTTCTGAAGAAATGCAGATCATAACAGTAAAAACCACATACAAATCAGTTCAGTGGTTCTCGAGATTAGCGCGGTCATACAGACAGACTCGCTCGCCGGGAACTTTATTTTATACTATGCATCGATTATAAGTTTTACACAATTGGAGTCCTTGATGGGTGTTCCCATGACGCGGCAGGCTGCGAGGGGCGTGCGCGCAATTAACACCCCCGCTCCCCGGGGAACGGAGCCGGCCTCAGGTGGTTAGGCCGCCGGGCTAATCCACCCTTCACCCCTTCCGAGCGGCCCGGTCGAGATTCGTGCCTGTATAATGGTACATTATTTAATTTCATTATTTAATAGGGTTGTTTCCAGGGGGTTGTTTCGTTTTTTACTATTCCCGATTCGTAGAATACACCCGGGAGTATCTTTTGACACTTCTGGATGAAGTGTCAGACGGTCGGCGGCGATTGTAGGGCCTATTTCGGGTCCTTTGGGCACGCCGAAAAAGCCCAAAATATGTCAATTGATGATTTTTTACTCAAATGACGTCCGTTTTTATGATTTTCTCTTTCTGTTTTGAAAAATAATGACGATGGATGAGATTGTAAAGAAATGTTGATCCGATAAGATTAAATATGCTATTGGCTATCAGAAATGCGAGATGCAGTGAAAATATTGTTGCCAACAGAATTATGAATTTTGATTTTTAATATTTATCACAAATACTTACTTCGCGGTTACACATTTGATTAAATTTATTATTAAAAACGAAAATTGTAAATAATATATGGTTTTGTATGTTTTTATGTATAATTGTATGTTTTTGTTTAGTTTTATATCGCGCTGACGATAAAAACTTTTATTTTCGAAACTGGTTGGACTTATGTAAAGATAAGTTTTTTTTTTAAATAGAGATGCGAACACGGAATCTTACTATTATCAAAAACTAAACGCTTGTGCTATGAAAATGGAACTAACTTGCATGCGTTCTGGAATGGGGCTCGAACCACCGACCACCAGATCACTAGGCGAGCGTCATGACCACTATACGAACGAGCTACTCTTTCTGTTGCATAAATTGAATTAGGTAATAATAAATATTAAATAACATGAATTGTAGATGTCTCACAGAGACGAAGCTACTTATATGGAAAATGATGTATGGAAGTCTTTATTGGGCGTTTACGACCTGTCCACCGATTCCACCCTAGATCAAAAACACATCGATCAAATTTTTGGATAGTTGTATATATGTGATTTGTGTAGCTCATTTACATGACTTGATACAACTACGCTATCGCGATCTATGGTTGAAATTTTCCATTCCCACGGCATAATTTTCTATATTTATTGACTAGAATACGAAGCAATATTCTTCTCAATGTAACCTTTACAAGACATTCTTTCGAATTATTTAACATATACACTAGAATACGCTTGAAAATTCATTAATTTATTCTACTCCCTTTAGAGACAGGCATATTTTACATTTCGCAGTAAATTTAACTTTTATTTTCTAGCTGCATTAATATGTCTGACTACACAATTTGAAAGATAATTGAATATGGCATCAAATAACTGGTTTTAAAACACGATTCGCTTTTTTTCCAACAACTTCAAATTGCCAATTAAAGGCAAAAATTATTCACGCATAAAAAAGATAAACCAAATTTTTATCCATTTTCATTTAAATGATTCAAAAATTCCGAAAACCTATAAAATTTCGCCATTATTTTCTGAATGGCTTAATATTACAGAAGTGCAAAATGAGGGTAGCGATTTACAACTGTGTTTAACTTCCAACAGCATTAATGCACATTAAAAAAGATTATCGCGACAAGTGAATAATATGCACTCGACTGGCACGAACAATGCGACAATGAACACGACCAGATTATTGTGCAGTGCTCGATAGGGTGCGACCCTCGCATCGCGTGAATTTGATTTGAATTGTCAAAACAAATCATATTCGGCTACAAAAACATTTAAAATGCAACCCTCTTTTATACTAAGACTAAATCAAGTCGAGACTAAATATTAAATAAATAAAATCGGGACAATTGCAATTTATGAAAGTGAAACATGAAAGATTAAAGCCATGTATTCACTAGGGGACAAATCGCGAAACATTTCGCTCGACATGTCGCATCAACATCTACGCTCATGTTTCGGGGACAATGACGCGGTCAATTGACGTGCACACACCGGGATTCGCATATCTTGTCGCGGAAATGTCATCCGATGAGGTTATGGATGACAGCTGCGGTATCACATTTGGCGAAAACGGGGTTCCGCGCAATTCGAAATGTTTTTTTGGGTCGCAATTTCAAATTAACGAGGTTTTACTGTAGTAAATTGAATATTATTAAAAACAAGGTCCTTTTTGCAAATAATTATTGTTTTCCAGACGTCACGGAAATATATCGCCCTATGAGGTTATGATGATAGCCGCGTATCTGTTTATGTTAATGAGTTTATCGAAAAGTAAGAGGAGAAAAAAGAGGAGAATTCGAAATTATTAACTGCAAAGAGAAAGAAGGACGGACATTCTATGCGATCTTCGATCGATACAGCTCGATGAGTTCGAGAACGATTTCGTTTCCCCGCATTGTCATCTTGACAGATACAGCGCATGCGTATTCACTTGTAAACATACCACGTGGTACTGACGCTCCGCAGAATGTTGCAGTGAGTACGCTCGGGTACCGTGCGCATGGCAACGTTGCCACGGCACGTAGAAATGCCGCGCTATGTTGTGCGCGAGGTCGCGGAACAGTGCACGACGTTGCAACGTCACGTAGACTCTATGCCGCGCATGCTGTTGAGGGACAATTTGTCCCCTAGTGAATACATGGCTTAACCAGTAACAGAATATTTAGAGGGAAAAAGATAAAGAAGGTTATGAAAAAAGAATTATGAATAAAGCATTTAAAATTACTTATTTGTTTATTTGATTATGCAAAATGAAGACATAAATACGTGTTAAAAAAAGAATACAAAAAAATATTTATATGTCTCAGATAGGACTATGATAATTTAACAGACATACACAGATAAAAGTCAGTAATAATAAGGAGAAAAAGTGAATATAAACTGTAATAATTAGTAATGCGTATCTTCTTCTTCTTCCTAGACCGTTAGTGCCATTTGCTTGGGGTCAGCCTTCCTTGTCCGCTTTTTCCATTGAGCACGGTTTGGTACTATGCTGTCGTCGATTTGATCTTCTTCTAGGCCTTCTTCGACCGTCGTCAACCAAGTGGCGGGTGGTCATCCACGTTTGCGTTTTGTCGGCAAGCTTCACCATGTGGCCTTCTGGGCGTCTCTGGACGTGACCATACCATCGTAGACTTTTAGTTTTGTCTTTAATTCGGGCGATTTTAAAGCAATATAATCATACAAGTAAGTAGTTTTATCTGTTGCATCAATGACCATGTTATCAATTGCAATAAAATTTTATTTTTGAATGTTGATTTGTCTATATTGCTTTGTGAATCCATCCATCCATTGTCACTCCATCTTAATTTTTGCCTTCCTAAGTTCCTTCGCCCTATCGGCCTTGAGTTCAGCAGGGACTTTGGTGCTCGATGCTCGGACATTCTCTCCACATGACCCAGCCACCGAAGTCTTCCCATTTTTATAAATTTTGTGGCGTTTGGCTCCTTAAATAGAGTATAGAGCTCATTGTTGTTACGTCTGCGCCAAAGTCCATTAAAAAACGTCCAGTGCTCGCTCATTCCTCTCAGTTAGTACCCACGTCTCAGCTGCGTACGTGAGCACTGGCCTAATAAGCGTTTTGTACGCTTGGTGTTTCTCGACAGCAGTCTGGATTTTATCTGCTGAGAATATTACACCTACGTTTTAATAAGTCGCAATTAGAATCATCCATACATTTGACGGGATTGTGCTAGGGACAATTGTGGTATTTTCTCATGAAACAGCATACATAGATTTTCGCATGCATTAAGCCATGTATTCACTAGGGGACAAATCGCGAAACATTCCACTCGGCATGTCGCATCAACATCTACGCTCATGTTTCGGGGACAATGTCGCGATCATTTGACGTGTACACACCGGGACTCGCATATCTTGTCGCGGAAATGAGGTTATGGATGACAGCTGCGGTATCTCATTTGGCGAAAACGGGGTTCCGCGCAATTCGAAATGTTTTTTTGGGTCGCAATTTCAAATTAACGAGGTTTTATTGTAGTAAATTGAATATTATTAAAAACAAGGTCCTTTTTGCAAATAATTATTGTTTTCCACGTCACGGAAATGTGGCCCTAGGAGGTTATGATGTCAACTGCGTATCTGTTTATATTAATGAGTTTATCGAAACGTAAGAGGAGAAAAAAGAGGAGAATGCGAAATTCTTTACTGCAAAGAAAAAGAAGGACGGACATTCTATGCGATCTTCGATCGATACAGCTCGATGAGTTCAAGAACAATTTCATTTCCCCACACTGTCATCTTGACAGATACAGCGCATGCGTATTCACTTGTAAACATACCACGTGGTACTGACGCTCCGCGGAATGTTGCAGTGAGTACGCTCGGGTACCGTGCGCATGGCAACGTTGCCACGGCACGTAGAAATGCCGCGCTATGTTGTGCGCGAGGTCGCGGAACAGTGCACGACGTTGCAACGTCACGTAGACTCTATGCCGCGCGTGCTGTTGAGGGACAATTTGTCCCCTAGTGAATACATGGCTTTAAGAAGAATATTGAATCAATACTCGATTTTAAAAATACAAAAGTGTCATTCCTAGCTGCGTTCAGCATTATTTTAATGCCGGATAGTGAGCAACGCGCCCGGATTGATTATGACGCAGCGCGCTACGGGGCGGGACCCTCCCCTCGCGAAGTGGATTTGAATTGTCAAAACAAATTATATTCTCCCGGCCGAGGCGGTAAATCATCCCCCGTTTATGGCGCCTTATCGCAGCCAGAGGGGGCGCCGTGTTATTGCATCCAACAATATGAAATCGACATTACGCCGGATTACACGGTAGCTACTGGTGGTAGTCAATTTTTCGGGCGAGCAGTGCTTTGATGTTCGCTCTTCATCGTCCAGCAGCGGGGAGAAACCGGGTCTGCGGGTTGTGGCTGCCGGGCCGCCTGTTAGGGAGCCAAAAATATTTTTGTTTTATATACAATTATATACAATTGGCTGCCCGTTCTACAAACAATCTAAGATAATTAACTAACTAATCTTCTCATACAAGTTTTACTATTGTTGAGGTGTTTAACAGGGCCATCCTCCAATACTTGTAGTATCTGATCGTGCCGGGTCTTTCGCGGAAGTCCTCTATTTCCTACTGCCTTCACCACTCGCGTCGTATATCTTCTTAACCATCCTTTCCTCGTTCATACGTTCAGCATGATCAAACCATCTCAGCACTCCTTTCTTTATTCTATTTACCACACTACAGCCAGCATTAACGTATTCACTTCTAATTTGTTCATTTCTCACTCTATCGACCGAAGATTTTCCACACAAGTCATACAAGTTCTACTATTGTTGAGGCGTTTAACAGGGCCATCCTTCAATACTTAGTATTTGATCGTGCCAGGTCTTTCGCGGACGCCCTCTATTTCCTGCTGCCTTCACCACTCGCCTCATACATTTTCTTAACCATCCCTTCCTCTTTCATACGTTCCGCATCATCAAACCATCTGAGCGCTCCTTTCTTTATTCTGTTTACCACACTACAGCCAGCATTACATTCACTTCTAATTTTTTCATTCCTCACTCTATCGATCAAAGATTTTCCACACGAGCGTCTTAGTGACCGCATTTCTACCGCAATTAGAGGCTTCACTTCAGTACATCAGAGTTGGCACTAGATCGCCATTATGTACCGCTAGTCTTGCTTCCTTTGACAGATTCTTTTTGGCCATAATTGCCACAAATCTATGCCATGCCATAAATCTTTATATTTTGGAACACATACATTATGTTTTAAATAAAACGTAGTTTAAATGCCAACTCGGCTCCATCCGCACGACTGAATTCGTTGAACCCAATTTTCCATGACTTCATCAAATAAATTAGTGTTAATGTCATATATAATCATTTTTAAATCAAGTGTTTTTGGTCTGTTTAAATAAACAATTGTTTTAAATAATCCAAAGAAGACAGACGAAAATAAAGTGACATGAAATATCTTCACAAATCACTGAACAGCATTGACTCGCCTGAATTGTAAAAGTCATACATTTTAATGTTATTGATATAATTGGTATTTACGTGTAGGTTAAAAATGTATACAAATACAGTCACGTATCGTGGCTGCGGGAGGAATTAATGAAAACCTAGTTTCAAGCACAGTATACTAAGAACAGTAATACGTCTTCATACAAACTGGCCGCTACCCATTAGCATGTGTGCGTGCGTGCTCGGCGCCGTGTACGCATGCACTGTGACGCACACATTGACGTAGAATACGGGGGCACAAGGCGGCGGCAGTAAGGGCCGTGCCTTCGGTGCCATTCGCGCTCGCAGCCGCCGCTTTAGAAAAAAATGCTCTTCCTGAAAAAAATGCCATTTTTTATGTTTTTGGTTGATTATCACAAAGACTGTGAGCTTTTAAAAGTTTACGTTGATGTTAATCAGCGTTCTTGCAATTTAAGTGCAGAAACTAGGTACACTAATTACAGAAATTTTCGGGTTTCGTGTCTACCTTATGCGTCGGGATCTCAGACGCTACAAGCTAAAAGAAAGGGAGTAAAAATAACAGACAACCCTAGCGTCAATGCAAGAGTGGGCTAATAACTTGCCGACAGGCCGGAGATAAATTACTGTTCTGGGTATACTGTGTTTCAAGTGAATAAATTTTTGACAGATTAATGGATGCGCGCGCTTCCGTCGTCTCGCTTTCCCGCTACATGCTGCTTTCCGCTACACGCATTCCCGTATCTTCTTTTGGCGTTATCAAAAATAAACACTAATTCGACAAATTCAGTAAATCAAGTTTCACATGGTTGTTGCGAAAAAATAAATTATGCTCTTCATATAATTACTAGGTAAACGAGAATTTTTTTTTTTTAAATAGAGATGTGAACACGGAATACGTGTCACATCAATATTCTTACTATTTTCAAACTAAGCTAAACGCTTGTGCTATGAAAATAGGACTAACTTGCTAGTCTGGAGTAAGGTTCGAACCCGCGACCTTTGGATCACGAGGCCAGTGTCCTAACCACAAGACCAACAAGCTACTCGATTAAATCAACTTAACAGAATGTTAGTAAACTTAGTAAAAACCACTACCAGATTTACGGTCTACCGGTTTCGAGATGTACCCGTCTCTTCGTCAGGACCAACACTACACTACTACATTCACAACACTATACACCCCAACCATAGTATTGTAAAAATTCTGAATTTGCCAACCACCTCATAGAAAATAATCATAAATTTGACCCAAAAATAGAGGTGAAAATATTAATTACTAATAATAAAGGTTTAAAATTGAATGATTTAGAAATTTTTTACATTAGGGAGGCGGTGAATAATAGAGTACCTCTCATTAATGACCAAATTAATTTTTCATATAGCCCGTTGTTCAATGTAGTGTTCACAAGAGATGTGGTAACACCCACGTTAGACCCCGCCCCCTCTCACTCTTCGTTAGATTCCTGAATTGTTCAGTAGTTCAATTTCTCTGACAAGACTAACACGCATGTGAACAATAGTGGTGATAGTTTTACAATACTATGGTTGGGTTGTATAATGTTGTGAATGTAGTAGTGTAGTGTTGGTCCTGACGAAGAGACGGGTACGTCTCGAAACCGGTAGACCGTAAATCTGGTAGTGGTTTTTGCTAAGTTTACTAAAATTCTGTTATTATGTCTAACAACAAAGTTAATGTTTTTAATATTAATAATATTAAATCAACTTAATCTTTTCACATAACGTTTTTGAAAAAGAATTATAGCTGTCTATCGTGAAAGACCTCGATGGAGCGACATAATGATTCGATTCGCATCTGAATTATCAGCGTGACGAATCGGCGATGGTGCGTGTGGATACGGTATCATTTATAGGCGTCAATTTAACATAAATGTACAAAGAACACCCCTCTGAAATACCGCCTTAAGGGAGAATACCTACCTATGAAGCGCGAAAAAAGGCAATGTTTGTGAATTTTTCTTAGGAAACCTATATGAATTGTGGTATTGGTATCATTTCTACGTGAAAGCACATGCTTTTAAGAACATGTTAATTTTTTTTTTATTAAAAAATATTCAACATTGGCGGAAAATTCTTCGGTTCAGTCGACTGTCGAAAAAAAGGTCCTCCGCGGTTATCTGTAATCATCAGAAAAAAAAAACAAAAATATTATCAAAATTGACACTATTATTTAGTATTTGACTTAAGATTTTTTTAAATATTGATTTTTGACAAAATGGCGGAAGTTTGAATTTAAAATAGCGTTTTTCAGGGAAAAATTAGGGTATATTTTGCTGATAAAAAAAAAAGTCACAAAAAAAAAAATTCTACCACAAAGACTAGATAATTATATATAGAACAACCACCATAAATTTCAAGTTGATCGGTTCAGTGGTTGCCGAGATATTTGGGTCACCGATTTTTAAAACATGGGTTCGAGTAAAACGCATTTGAAAATTGAGCAATGAATAAATCGCGAAAATTTTTCAACTTACATAAAGCCATGGATTCCAGGTACATAATTAAGTCTTCCACCTTGCTTAGAATTCCCATATCATCGAGCATTCTTAAAAAACATAATAGAAACGTTTCTATTATGTAAGAGCCCGACTGGCAGCTACCTGCGTGTAGCGCAGCGCCCGCGCCGTGTGGCGCGGCGCCTAATCAACAAAGGGATGTTATTATTATCATCTTATGTTTACTTTGTTATTTATTCACCGGACATTCTTAAGACCTCAAGCTTTAAGAAAATCCACAAATTTTAAAATAGATTTATTCGAATTTTCTAGGTGGGTATCCCCTCTAAAATAATAACGGACACCTACCCCTCCTAATATACATGGCGATTCTTCCTTCAAGTCAGTATTGACATACTGTGCATTTAGAACAAGTTTGATTACTTATAATTTGACAATATCTTGAAAATGCACTTTCTTGGGTAGGTACGTCTGCGCCAGTTTAATTTTAATTTCATATTTTCCTACTCGAGTTTCGAGAGTATCAGAATCTATCGTCGACTGGCAAAGTATTAAATACAAAATTTTAACTGTTAAGTTCAAAGAATTATTTAACTGTAAATGGTTACGGATATTTTGCACGAACCGTATGCTTTTCCGAGAAACGATTCTCGACGTTTCGTTGGATTCGTATTCATAGTCATCAGGAGGACGACCTGTACCCGCGGAGGTATAAAAAAGCAGACTGACAGAAGTCCTTCAGTCAGTCCACCCTATACTCATATATCACTTTTTTTGAAAATGCACACGTTTTTTCATTCGTCACAAATATAACAAACCATATGTCTGCAAAATTCAATTCAAACAATTCTTTCACCAATATTTAAAATGTGCTTTCAGGGTGGACATCGGCTATTATTATCCCGTTAAAATAAAAGGGCTCATCGCGGTGACCTATTTTAAAACTAAAGTCGACGATAAAACGGTCGAGCGATGCGCTTTTTACGAACGATGCCTTAACGGTAAGAAATATTTAAATACTTTCTATAGAGAATTTGTAGAAAAGTTCTATAAAGAAATTCCGTGACGTCATATATCTATATCATCGTCATCTTCATCCCCTTGTCCTAAAGGTGGCCCAAAGACTCGACAAGTTGTTTCCTTGTTCTGCGCTGCTTCCGCATTAGTCAACCAGTCTAGACACATTCTGTTTTCATACACATTTTTCTGTTGCTTGTCCCAGCTTAATCTGGGAGTTGAATATACTATATATTTATATTTTAGTGACAGAATATCGTATTTGTGTGGTGTACATATATATGATGTGGTATACTGGTGAAACTATAAATAATTGAGTTAATGAAAATAATAACATTTACTTTATTTGAAAAATGGATCAGAAAGCAAGCGTCGCACGTGAGTAGGGTTATTTTGAAATAAGTCTAAATTATATTTTTCTGTGAGTGCATTAAATTTATTGTAAGTTCGCCACAAGTATGAGTTTGCCTGTAGTTAGTAGAAGCAAGGGGAGTAAAAAGAAGAGGGTTGGTTCTAAGAACTTAAGAGGAACATTGATCAAGAGCTTGGATAATTCGGGACAATCTAATGCACCTGAGGATATTTTTATCAAGAAAGTTAAGTCTGCTATTTCACGACGTTTTTGCAGAGGTAAGTAGGTGTTGTTTTTTGTATTTCAAGATATTGCTCTCGTTGTATATTATGTTAAGGTTAATACACAAAGTATGCGCGTGCGAAGCCGCGCGGGTAAGTTAGTCTAGAATAAACCCGTAAATGAAAAAGGAATAGAAACAGGGAATGTTTCCATAACATGCCACATTACCAAGAATTCACAATTGACCCACCACTGGCCAGTTAAATAAATTTAAGTAATTCCCAGGTAGTTAAATAGGGGAACAATGATTGGCTAATACACCAGCCCAGCGGTGCGGAACCTTTTTGCGTGCGCGTGTCGAAAATTCCCAAATATTATTCATGGACTATCTCACGAACACGCTCTAGAGTCCAAGCGGCCGAAATGAAGTACTTGAGAGGAGTGGCAGGGGTTACGAAAGGGGATCGAATAAGAAACTCGACGATCCGAGACGATCTAAACATTGAACCTATGTGTTTTATATTAGGTATATAAAAATTCTTTTAATTTTCTTGTACTTTAAAAGCCCACTAGTGCGTTGATTTAAAAATAAATAAATACGATGTCTAGGAAGATGATAAATATAATTGATAACACTGTAATTTAGTCAAATTATTCAAGTAGTACATATCGTCGCTGTATATATAATTAAGCCTATGTATCGTTTGATACATTCTCAGATGAATGAATCAATTTGTCAATTTTTCATATAAATAATAGAGATATACTAAAAGAAAAACATTGCCGTTCATTTGGCAAGTCTGCCTAGTAATTATTTAAAATATTTTTTATAAATCTAGTCTGTTCAATTATTTTTTAAAACAGTTTCATTCGTTTATCTCAGAATGTACTAAAACGGCACATAGGCTTAATTATATATACAGCGACGATACGTAACTATTGGTTTGTTATAGCTAAAATAGGAGATAAATGTCTTAGAATCGACGTCTCACGACGATTCAAAGACAGATGATGCGACAAATCAAAAAACATGTGCATTTTCAAATCAGTCCAAGTGCCTATCTACTATCATGTTGTATCGGCTTTCGGACTAAAACGGCTCCGTATTCAAAAGTTTCGAAACTATAAAACTTTGACAACCGCATTGAATGTCGAATGAATGATGGGATTTTGTTTTGAAAACAAATATCCGACTATTACGTCGTTTTGCAAAAACATCGGTAATAACATACACACCTAAAATTGTAATTCAATGAACTGTTCTAATTTTCAATTCAATAACTAATCATTCGCCAGCTTTTGAATTGAGCATCTTATGATTGGTACTCGATTCAAAATGGTCGACAATGCATTATTATTAATATTATTATATTACTGGAACACTAATTTCAAGTGAATAAACTTTAGACAGTTTAATATATGCGCGCGCATTTCGCGGTCTCGCATTTCCGCTACAATGCGCAACTTTCGTTACGGTAAAAATTTTACCCTAAATACGCCAAAAGAAGATAACTTCAAAATTTTTATCTGTAAATGGTAGCCACGTGCCAGCAAAATTATTGTTAGCGTTATGTTGCTTATGTTTAGTTTTTTTTTATTGTTGTCCCACATAAATGCATTATAATTATTACATATTAGTTACTTTTCTTCTTATTTACATTTTTTCTTCTTATATTTAGTTATTTATTATTAATTATTATTAACGCCCATAGGGCTTTTAAAACTGATAGGTAAAGTGTACATTAACAGAACATATAGTTAAAAGAAAAAAAAACATGTAAACATAATAATGACATAAAGAAGGAAGAAAATACTTAAAATACACATACAAATATATAAAGATAAATATATTATAAAGTAAAAAGCAAGTATATAAAAAGCAGAAGCATTAGAAAAACATAAAATAATAGAAATTTAAAAACAATAAAAGTAATAATGTAGAGTGAAAAGATATAGCACAAGCTTTGATAGTCATCAATAAAAAATATACATACAAATACAAATCAATTATTTAAGTCCAATTCGACAAATACTAGTAATCTTTCAATACACCTTTTATTATATGTTTGAATAATATACAGTTATTGGCAAAGACGTCAAGTTGCTCGTATCTGTTTGCTAGTCTAGGAAGCCTTTGCAGTGGGGAATTAAAGATATAGTTAGTAGCTGCAGTATTTAATACATTATAATGATACTCCTCTCCTACTTCTTGTAGAAGAGAAATACCATTGCAAAAAAATATAAAAGTGTAAGTTTCTCTACAGACACAATAGTTAGTCTGTTTTTGGAGACGTACAGGGAAAAAATTATGTATCAGTATACTTTAAATAGACTAGAAAAAATTTAATAAAGCTGTATATAATATTAACATGTTTGGCACGCGTGTCCTGGGTTCGCTATCACTGCCTAGCCTATTAATTCTACATAAATACTACAAATTAGCAAGTGATTAGGTCTGTAATTTCGGGGTTTCCGTGTAACGAACTATACAAACATCCATTATATTATTGGCATTTTGCAAATGCTTTCGTAAATTAGTATGCCGGTTTGGTGATATAGTCAACCTTCCTGGTACAGAAGAAATCGAAATACCTAGGTTTAAAATATATTGTCAGAATAATCAAAATTCCGAATAATCAATAATTTCTGAGAAGTAAATTTAAATTATAAATTTAATTGAGCCATTATTTTTAATATTTGTACGTATATATCCACGTGCAAATAATTAAAATTCCCCAAATTTCCTTATTTAAAATAAAGCTGAGCATAATTTTACATGAAATCAATCGCTATCTAAATTAAAAGTAAGATTTTGTTCTGCTTCAATGATAGTAAAATAATATAAATAATAAAAATGTACTTTGTTTCCACGACTTATATATTGTAAAATATCAACAACAGAGCCCATGGCTCTGAAACATGTTGATATAATGTATACTAACAAATAAAAAATAAAAAAACGAAGTATATAGGTATAGACAATCAAAATATAAAAAGTATATATGAGAAATTAATAATAATGAAGTACCTACTAACATGAAAACAATTTGTAAAACTGATCTGGTTATTTATGATATTCAATTTACTATTAACACTATTTCTCATTTCATTCAAAATTTCTAATTTATCAGACTATAATATGCATGTAAAATTTGTAAACCTTTATTAATATCAAATAGCAAAAAGATAATAAGAAATTAATTCATTATCGCCACTTAAACACCTCATGTGTTCAAATATTAGGAAATATAGAAAAATTGCATTAAATTAACATTATTAGGCCTAATGACAGATTTTGAAATAATCTTCTATAATGTAGGTACACGTCTACTATTACCGAAAATAACATTATTCCAGTAGGTAATAAAGTTTATTTTTTACGCAAGTAATTGCATTTTCATCTAGGTACCTATTTATAACTTCGCGCGAAAACGCCCGCAGCTGTCATGGCGTCTACGTGACGTTTAGCCTAAGTAAAGAATGCATTGTGTCTATGACAACAGTCAGAGACACGGTGATGGTTACTTAGGCGTGACGTCATTCGCCCTGCGCGGTGTTTCAGTTAAAATGGTCGATCGCAGAATTTAATACTTTTATTTTATTTAAAATCCTATTAATCTCAATGTGTATCATTTTTTAGAATCCTTTCAAAATATTTTCTTCTCTAAAATCACTCATTCTTTAATATTGCCATCATGCTCATTATATTAATTAAAGAAAACCACTATTACATGCTTTTATATAACTCTCTTTGTCTGTTGTTTGATGTGGTGGAATATTGTAATTGATTTTTCACCAACTTCCCGACTAGCCAGAGCTCTGAAACTTTCAATATTCACGTAAAGTGGATGACTATACATTTTTAAATCATTTTCCACACACTTAGTTATTATTTCGATTAAAATTAATAATTTTTCATTACTATTGAGCATTATGCCTACATAGCTTCAAGATTCATCAATATTATTATAAAAAAATATTCCGATTTCAAATTTATTTCATCATTATCATTAACAACAGTTTTCTATCCACTGTCGGATAAGGGCCTCCCGAGTTTCTCCTACTTACCTTTTACCCATCCATTGTTAATCATTGCAAACTTCTGCATTTTCATTGGTTCATTAAGTTTTATTAGAAAATCATTTTCTGTGCATATCTGATTATATATTTTAAATGGAATTCATGAATATTCATGATAACAAAACATATTCTGGGTAGTATTCGAAAGAGAATCTTTTATTTTTAAAGTATTGACATTTAAAAAGGTATTGTTTTTTCTGTAATTTACATGATTTGGGTAGAATTTAAAATAATAAAAAAATATTTAAAATTTGCTAACATTTCATTTATTTATTTCTCCACTTAGGTGTAATTATATACAACAAAAAACACAAACACGGTAATAAATTAATATAAGGTACATCAAGCAGCTTAATACACATATTATAACAGTTTATATACAAAATGTATCATTAATAATAGGTATAGATTAATATATACATCGATTCGCTTATATACTATTTTAATTTTAAAACCGGGATTTAAGTCTTTTAAATAATAATTCATTAAAAAAAATTATACGAGTATCTTCTAGTCTATCTAGATATATAATATATATAAAAAAATCTTCTTACGCTTAATGCAATTCTTATTATTTTAATATCTATATAATATAATTTAATACAATTAATTAGATTTAGACTCCCTCATACACTAAGTACTATTGATTTTTTTAAATTGTTATTCGATTTTACTAGCTTAATAATTTCACTGGTTTCGTAGCTGTATGGAAATGGGTCGCAATATATTTTCATGCATAGTGTGACCACTAGAGAATGCGGCTCATATTTCTGCAACGCGCAGCTAACCGAAGGCGATTCGTCAAACTTTGGGTAAATATCGAACGTGCAAAAACTGTTTCTAAATAAAATGAAACATTTTTTCTTTCACGTATAGCATGACCACCGTGTGAATGCGGCTGAGATTTCGGCCACGCGCAGCTAACAGAAAACTTCGGGTAAATATTGAACGCTTATTAGCCGTGCATTGGATTAGGTCACGCCCTCTCTTCTGTTGCGTTTGTGCGCAGGTTATTTCAACCGCATTCATACAATATTCTTCGTCCGAGAGAGTCTAAGACGACACCACTGGCCCAAGAAATGTTCTGCTTTAGTAAAAACAATTTCACATTCACATCTCGTTTTGTTATTTTGCGTGTAGAGGGAGTACGATATTCGTATTAAATTTATAAAAAATATTTACAATAAATAACACTTTCACTCTAGGAACCGAATGGCAAAATATATTTATAACAGATCATTACTATTCATAAATTGTATATATATTTTTAAATATTTTTCTAATTTACAATATTTTTGCCCTTAAGTGAAAGCACGTAAAAAAATCTTTATTAAAGCGACATTACAACTAGTTGATAGATATACGCGCGTATGTACAATTCTTAAAATATGTCTAATTAACAATAAAAATAGTATATATGTAATGAGATCAACTCAAAATAAAAAAATCTGTCACGTAAGACTGAATTTGCAATAAGAAAAGATAATGAAATTCCTGGTACCAGACCGGATGACAAATAACAGTAACGGTCAACATCACTAATAACCGGTTCGCTCAGGCCTCGCTCTTGTACGGCTTGAACAGCTTCGGCTTCTCCTGCACGAGACCAGTCTGGCCCGGTTCCATTTTCTGGCTGCTCGCCTGCTCGTAGTCGAGCATGGAGCCGTGCAGCGACAGGTCCCTCCCGGCGGCCTGCAGCGCGTAGGACTCCTGCGCGTGGTGGTGCCTCAGGACGTCGCCGTACTGGGGGTAAGTCTTCAGGATCCTGTCCATCTGGGGCCTGCTGTCGGGGTTGGCGTCGTGGCTCGCCGGGGACAGGCTGAGGTTGGAGTTGACGCTTATCTCCGAGTTGCAGGGGCTCTCGTTGTTCTTCATTCTGCTCGAGGACACGGTGACGGGCGAGGAGGAGTTTCTGGACGCGTCCGGGTCCCTCTGCCCCCTGCCCAGTCCCGGGTTCAGGTACGAGGGCTGCGACGGGGGGTGCGACAGGCTGATGGAGTGGAGGAGGTTGGCCGGGTAGCCCTGGGACCTGACGGGGCTCTGCGCCCTCGCGCCCTGGCCCTGCGCGCCGGGGGCCATCGAGGAGTTGGCCGGGATCGGGTAGGGCGCGTAGCGCGCGTAGTGGTTGTAGGGGCCGAAGTGGTTGGGGTGGCCCAGCAGGCCGCCCGCGTGGTTGAGCAGCTGCGGGTTGGAGAAGTGCGCCTGGGAGTGCGCGAGCAGCGCCGGGTTGGGCAGGCCGGGGTGGCCCAGGCCCGGGTAGGCGTAGGGCAGCGCGACCGAGGTGGCGGCCGCCTGCAGGATGGAGGCCGCGAAGGCCGGGTCGCTGTACACGGCTGCGTAGGGCCAGGCGACCGCTATCCGCTGCCGCTTGTCCTTCATGCGCCGGTTCTGGAACCAGACCTGCGCGAGAGAAAGGAGACGAACTCGTTAGAAGAGAAATCCACAGATAGAATGACTTTATTTTCAGATGCAATGGAGAAAAAGGTGGTACAAGGTGGTCTAAGGAAGATCGCCGATTATCTGGAGAAGACTGCAGATTGGAGCAGATAGGGTACAGCACGTGAAGGGGCGTGCAGCTTAAGAATAGGGATATACACTGACATAACACAAAATCCATAGCAAACATAATTTTTTTACCAATAGCATAAATCAATGGTCAAAGGGTTAAAGGACTAAGGGAAAACAATCTACCAGAGTATGTAATACTTTTGACAACATCCTCTCTTGGTATTCAAATGTCGTTGGCAGGTAAATCGAATTTTCTGTGCCCTCTTCTCATATACAGTCCACAGGATCGTCCATCTCCCTTACTTTACTCCTACTTTATTTCCCATCCTTATTCATTCCGGCGATTGGCGTCGGAATCACAACCCATTACGTAAACAATGACTAATGTTTAATGCTAAGCCAATACCTAACCAAAACATTGAAGTATTTGAATTGTAGCAAAATGCATTTTTAATAGATTATTTAACCCTTCTGTCATTTATTCATACTGAACGCTCAAATTTTTATTACAATTATCAATCTAACCGCATATAAAATACTCACAATATCGTAGACTCCAAGGAATTGAATATAAAAAATAGCCTTACAGTAGTAGTATATGACGTGTAACATAAATTAGATAAAATTTGAGAATATAAATCAATATTTGTAGTAATTATTTACATTATTGTAAAAAAATAAGTATTTATTGAAAATTTTCGAAGATCTAAGCCAAAATATATCAAAGTTACATTCATACGCTTGATACCAGCCGTGTAGCATATATACAAAATCAGACGCATTGACTGTTGGAAGTGCGCGTCTTCGCTGTGATGACACTTGCTGGTCGTTGGATGATTTTTTTCCATCGCGCACGCTCATTGGTTAAATAAAAATGAATTTCCGTCCATTTTCACGAAATCACTGCCACAGATTGCAGGAAAGCGAGAGGAAAGATGTTACACATCAAAAAAAAAAAATTATGGACCCTGAAATGGGACCCGAAAGAGGTAAGATGCAGACGGCAGAGCAGCCCAGAATATCCTTCAAATCGTCGGAAGACAGACAAAGGAGAAACGCCGTAAACGTACCATTGCATTCAAATCAAAAAATACTCGTATTATTAATTATTCATCAAATAAACACGAAACGCTCGCAATAAAAGATCTTTTGAACGGAGAGGTGAGAAAAATTATATCGTCATTAAATCGATGACGGAATTGGGAAAAATATAATTTTAATGTCCGCGTGTTATTTATTTCATCAGTTGTGTTCATTAGCACCGATAAGAGGCAAGTGTAATATGTGCGCGTAATCGAAATTACCAAACACCTCCATTGAGCGAAGACATTTCACATGTTTAATTAACACGCGAGATTTAAATGGTGGACCATCTACATTGTTTCGTTTTGTGTAAGTACTTAAAAAAAAAACAGCCATAAAGATGGCGAGATATGCTGAAGGTTTAGATGAGTGGAGAAATTTTCAAAATAAACAAAGCTGCCTCAAAGACAATGCGGCGCGACGTGTTCGAAGATAATCTTTGACCGTAACGGAAAAATTTGCATTGTGTTTCGTTTCGCTTAGAAAAACTCGTTGAAAATGCATCAAGTCGCGTGTGTAGGTAAATTGTGTTTTTTAACACATAGCCCGAAACGCGTCCAAGTGCGGGACGGGTATTAATACCTTTCACGTAAATTCTTTGCTAATTGCGAAGAAGGCAATAATACTCGACCACTTCCTTTAGATATCGTATTTCACCGATGTCAAATTGCTATAAAATCAATCTCGTTTTTATTACAACAAAGGATTTTCGGCGTCCGTATACTAGCAATAATTTGTCACACTTCATCAGATAGTGGTAAGTGATAAACATCTTTAAAAATTTTGTTTCATTTTAAAAAAATTAGGTGAGTTTTTATTTTTAATTAATAGGTCCACCGATATTATTAGCTATTAAAAACACTTAAATGTGTACTATAATGGACTACTTTTAAAATAATAGGTATACAAGATCTGTCACACTGATAGAAATAAATACTGGGCCCTTCATGTTTTGCGTGTTGAGGCTTGTATTTAGATTGATGTTGGTACCTACTAGCCGCTCGGAATTATATATTTACCGCCAATCTATCTTTATATCAAGATCTGTCATATTGATGGAAATAAATGCTGGGCCCTTCATGTTTTGCGTGTTGAGGCTTGTATTTAGATTGATGTTGGTACCTACTAGCCGCTCGGAATTGTATATTTACCGCCAATCTATCTTTATACGTGTGCTTTGGTATTGTTTGATAGTATGGAATGTTAAAAATAAGGTAAGGTTAGCTATGTAAAAAGGTATATTTTTCGAGAATCGAAGGACACTGGTTGAAATGCTATGTTTTAGAGTCACTTGTAGGTATTTTCGATTATAACGCTTCTTCTTCATGGTATAGATAACGAGGACGCCCAATAAACGGTAATAGTAAAATAATACATATTTTATTGAAAAATATTCAACGATTTTTGAGATAGGTATGCCGAATTTTTTACCTGCTGTATATGTCTTTTCATATAAGCTTGCAATTGAGTTAGTGTGGGTACAGTGCGTGATACGCGCATTGTTTCGTTGTGTGTTAAGTTTACGGACACGCCCCTCTCGTATTCGTAAACTTAACACAACGAAACAATGCGCGTACCCACACTAACTCAATTGCAAGCTTATATGAAAAGACCAATACATTCGATTACCTCGCGAAATTACCGGTTGGAAATGTTTTAAGACAAGTTTTTCAACTGTCCTTCAATTGAAGATAGTTTTAGTATGAGCTCAATATGATATATTTCACATACGATGATAATTTTGACCTTTATCCTGGGAATTTCCTAATGTTATTGTTATTAATAACTAATGGCATTGTCCCCGTTGTCAAAGCATTCTAATGATGATCATTTAGCCTGAATATATTACATTAGGAATTTACTGACAATAAATGCCATTAGAGGTAAAACTAGTGTTAACGATCCACCTGTATTCTACAGGTAATCCGCTTTCTTTTAAAAGTAAATATGATACACTAATTTTATGTATTCTTAGAAATGTTGGTAAATAAATACAGCTGCGGGCAGTATTGGACCCTATTATAAGACTGACCTAACCAAACATTAAAAGAGTTCATGAAGTTTAACACATTAAAAATATTTTTTTCTTCAGAATATTTCGAGTTTGTCTAAATTTTTCAGATCGCAGTGGATACTGCATTTTTGACATTTGAGACACTATTAATCAAGATATTTTATAGATGTCCCCGTGACGAAAATCCAGTATTGTGTTTTGAAAAGTTTGGATAAAAGGAAAAAAAGTCTAAAAAGAAGTTTAAAAAATTGAAATGATATTTCAGGCTTATTCTAGGGTGATGCTAATAATTCGTAAGAATCTCATTACACGTATAAAGGATATCGCTAAAAAAATTCCAATCATTAAAATAGATATCTCATTAGTGACATTTGTGGTAAATTAAGGGGAATGAAAACGCTTTGGATGCCGGTCGCGCTAATGATTATTACAACACATATAAATGATGAACGTTCCATTGTAAAAATGGATCAATTGAGCCAGCCGTACGATAGGTCGTAAGCCCTATTAACACCCAAAGACTTCCAAACCTTCTTTCTCATAAAACAATATAATTTCTTCTCTTTTAGAAATCTATAATGCCGGCCGTTCAAAATCTTGTTTGTAGTTTTATCGTGATACTTTCTGGCTGACGTTTCGCGGCCCTGATGATGGACCCTGCAATGGGATCCGAAACGTCGGCCAGAAAGGTTTCTGAACGGCCGTGAAAAACCTGAATATTTTTAACGTGTTAAACTTCATAAACTCTTTTAACGTTTGCGTATTTAACTCCTGTATTTATTTCACAAGAGGATAACGTAACATGCACTTCCGAAAATGAATACCTATTAGCGAAGAGAAAAACTACATTTCAAAATGAAGACTACAAGACACACACGTTCAACAGTTTGAAGACAACAAAGTGTACACTACATTTGTGGTAAAAACTACATGAAGTGAACTAATTGTAGTATTACGAAATTGCCGTACAAAACGGCATAATACCCCAGTAAACACAAACTTGAAGAATACAAACTTAAATTTAATACATACATAATGAAGGTATATCTGTATATATATTTAACGCTTTCCACTCTTTAGGCCAGACATTCTGGCCCGAACCATTTTGGTAGGCAGCTCCGTGGGCCAGAGGTTCTGGCCCGGAGCAGGTATAACTTTACTCAACCGTTTCTATTTACCTAAGGATATTCTAAGAATTATTATTTCGCATTAGTACAGCGAAACATTGCAAAATGTTGGATTAACCAATATTTCTTTATTTTAAATTTCCGTTACTTAGATATTGTCTTGGAAAAATTGATGCATCGATTTAACTTATTGAATATTTGTCACATGTCAATATTTTCGGCACAGTCAGTTGTTATATGGCGCTGTCGGCATTTACGACCAGTATTCTCCAGTAATACTGCGTTGTCTCTCCCAGGCTCCTCCTGCTTTTAGTGACCACATTTTTCGTAATTTGGGGATATTGATATTCGTTATTGAAAATAACAGAAATAGTAATTTACGTATTTATAAAAATAGTTAATTAACCGATATGGAAAATAATGATAGTTTTACTTCCAAGTTCAGTTATAATGACGAATGCGATTACATCTATAGTAGTGATTATGAGGACCTTTTTACATTTAATAATATTCATTGCAATGACAATGGTAGTGTGATAGAAAATAATTCGGTAACAATCCAAGCCTCGCCGCGCGCCGTGAAGACCACTGCACTGCGAATATAGGGTTTTTGTTCTTTATTTTGCGTAAATAATTGGAAACTTTATAGGTACTATTGTGTAATAATAATGTTTAATAATAATAATACGAAATAAAAAATTATAAAAATATAATTATTATTATTAATAAGTATAATTAGTTATCATATATTTATTTATCAACTAGTACAGGCAAGTCTTCTGTATTATCAAAATTTTATTGATATGAAGACTATTTATATTTGGGAATACAGCCGCCCTGAGATGGTCAATATAATCAATTTTAATTGCTGTTTTTTATGATAGGGATTGCGTCCTTTGCGGTTCTGATAGAGAAAGAGGGCAAAGAAAACGAAAAATGTAGCACTGCAAAAGTTGTGATAACAAACCAGCACTTCACGTGGGAGAATGCTTCGAAAAATATCATACTCTCAAAAACTATAAGTGTTCGTGATTTAGTAATAATACAATGGTAAAAACTATAACTAGTAATAATAATAATAAGAAGAAGAAGAATAATACAATACTTCTTCAAACACAGCAAAATTATTTTTTGGTGACATTATAATTATAATTTATAGAAATTAACTTTGTATCAGGCACGTGCAGTGGGAACATTGAAGCATGACTTTTTGTAAACGTATATTTTGGAAAAAAAAATCGAATATTAATGCTACAGATTTTTAAGATATATCAAAATATGAATACTATGATAACAATTTGATAGAAATATTACGAAATATATGTCGTATTCCGATTTTTTCCAAATAACTGGTTACGTAAAAGTCATGTTGCGGTGTTCCCACTGCATGCCTCTGCTTTGTATACACTACTTTTTTATTGAAAAAAAATTCAACATGTTTCAAAGCCAATTGCTTTTTCATCAGGATAACTAATGTAAAAAATTAAATTTAAAAATCGAGTATAGATTATCGAAATATTAAAAAGTTATATATGGAAAATGAATAATAATAAAGTACCTACTATTGAATTTGTTTCAATAAAAAAGTGGTGTATACAGAGTTAATTTCTATAAATTATAGTAATACAATAGGTAAGAAAGATAAATTTAATAACATTGGACAAATTCGTCAGCTTATTTTATTGTGATAAAAATACTTAAAATGTGACATCTATATATTATGTATAATATATGTACAAAATTCTTAACTTGTAAACACCGTGCAGAATGTTTGCAAAACTTATTATCATTTCTTGTGGGCTGTTCTAAAATAAAGTAACCAATACAGAATAAGAAACCATAAACTACCCCTAAAACATAAACCAATCAATTGTTCACCAGTCCAGGTAGTCACTGGTCAACCGGGACCCTTTTAGGGGAAGGCGTTAATCTGTTGCTATGCATTACAAGATGATTAGAAAGGAATTACTTCAAGGATTTACATTCGATTGTTTGTATATTTTACCTATATTATACAAATTACTGCTATGCAATAAAATATATTATGCATATAAAACATATTAAAAGCAAATGTATTATCCTTATGTTACTTAATTCGTGATTTAGCGTAATATTTTTTGCAAACTGTACCAACAATCGAATGGTCATACGAATTATGGGACAGAGTGCCCCAAAAGTAATGAAGCAAAACTTTATTATTTTTTCATTTTTAAATAAAAAGTATGCTTAAATTTTTCGGTCAGAGTAGCCTATTGGTTCTGAGAAAAAATGGTCAGAGTGGAAAAGGTTAAATAAGAATATGTAATCAATTAAAAGTAACATATATAATCTGGTCAAAGGTGTAGGAGAATCCTGCTTCGGAAAACCCCTTCAGACACGTGGAATATATCAATACCCAAACCGATTTTGTTCAGCATAGCTGTAGCTCTTCCAACAGGCATAACCATCGGCAGGTTGGTCCTGTATATTGGAATGTGAAACAATCTATGCTGACGATGTCTAAGGTAACTATCAGGAACATACAAACCAATGCTCTGCATAATTTCAGTATTATCGATCATACCGCGCAACAATGGATAAAAATGTGTAATCAAATACACATTCCTTCTAGTCTCTAGACTATTGTAGCCAAGCATACCCTGAAGAAACTCGGTTGGGTAGAGCCAAGGATAGTGCCCGTACTCTCTCATGTAGAGATATCTCAGAAACTTCTTTTGGACTTTCTCCACCATAAGAGAGTGTATGGCCCCCAGATCATCGAGCCACTCTCGAGTATACTTCGCACCAAGGAGTTAAAAAGATTTCTCAGTACGCGGGTATTCTCGAAAACTCTGGAGTTATGTAGTACTACATTGTAGTAGTGAGTACAGAGCGGACCCATCACCAGTACCTATACTATCTCAGGAGGCCGACATCCCGCCTCCTACAATATATGCATATTTTAAAATATTTCGACGAGTATTCCTGCAGAAGCAACACAAAGAGGTCTTCAATGCCGACAGATCGACGATCACCGCTCAAAGTGGCCGCAGTGTTGTTGCATCATTGTCCCATCATTTCTCGCTTCGGGCGATCGGCTTGCGGGAATGGGAGACGGAAGATGCTGCGCCGGCTCGCGCGGACCGTGATCTGTCTCGGCTCCTGTGCTGCGCGGCTTTGTTGGGCCGATCAAAGGAGAGCCACCGCACTTAACACCGGTGTGGTAAATTCAACGCTACTGTTGGGCCCGCGCGCAGGCCGCCGAAACTCGAGGGCCGTGGACCGCTGCGATATTTTATTATATATATTGTAAAGAGTGTGGATAATAGTGGTGTTCTGTCAATGTAGTACTAACATTGAAGGGTACACTTCACATTTTTTGAAGTGTAGTGTACTACAAACTACACACACATATACTTCAAATTAATTATATTATTATTTAAGTTATTGAAAGTACGAGCACATACTTCAAATTGTACATTTTTTATGTGAAATTTTTGGAAATCGAAACAACCCCCCCCCCCAAGGTTTGAAATTTTTTGTCTAGGTCGTTAAATGTTATTTTACCGAAAAATGTCGATATATTCATACATTTTTTCCGACGACCTTTTTTTTTAGTCACCAAACATTTTACATGGGAATAAATAACAAAAAATATAATTACTTCATCAGTACTACAATTTTGTAATACACTTACTTCACTTCATTAATATTAAAATTACTTCGCTTCATTAATACTACAATTAATTCATTACTTCATTTCATGTAGTTTTTACTACAAACGTAGTGTACACTTGTGTAGTCTTCAAACTGGTGAACGTAAGTGTGTTGTAGTCTTCATTTTGAAATGTAGTTTTTCCCTTCGCTAATGGATAATGAGCTTGTGGAACAAGTCATGAACTTTAGATATTTATGTAGATGTAGAAATTTGCAGCCGTAGTGATCTCTATACTGAAGTTCGAGAGCGAGATAAGTTAGGAAAATTGTTTTTAAAAGAATATTTCCAATAAGAATTAGGGTTCAATGAATAGATTCCAGAGAAATTGTCTTTAGTAGTGAAAGGATTTTGCCACGCTTATGTTAACTTCGCCTGTTTGTCTGGAAGGAATATTATAAAAGATATATCGATGTCCAATTGAGTTGAAATTTTTCACACGGATGTGTTCTAGATGACAATACATGAATCATATTTACTAATTAATCAATTAATTAATTTATTAATCAAAGTTTTATACGGGAAATTTGTTAATGATCTCACCAAAAGTTGGCGCAAGTTACCTACCGAAGTGATTTTGTACGCTGGTTAATATTAAAATATAAAGCTAGCAAACAACTATCGGTGAGCTATTTCGTGAAATGTTTCTTCGCCGAAAAAATCGTCGAGAGCGCGAAGTGACTCGGCAGCTTTTCACCATTTCTTGAATTATTTTTTACTCCACTCTCCAAATAAAAGCGCGGGCGCATTTCCTCCATCAACAACAGAATTCTGTAATCTACATCGATATCATGAGCGCCGCCTTTTATTTGCAGAGTGAAGCAAAAGTTTGCTTTTTACTTTTTAGTACATGTAAATATCTAT
This sequence comes from Agrypnia vestita, assembly GCA_016648135.1. Classification (NCBI taxonomy): domain Eukaryota; kingdom Metazoa; phylum Arthropoda; class Insecta; order Trichoptera; family Phryganeidae; genus Agrypnia; species Agrypnia vestita. Next base: position 50,482 of record JADDOH010011075.1, on the reverse strand, counting down.
CTCAGAAACACCTCAGTGGGAGATTGCTCCCTTTGCTTTTCGCCCTTCGGAACAGTGTATGTAGCACATACAAGTATTTCAATGAATCCGAATAGCTATAAAGATAAACTGCGTGGTTTGAACGACGTTTAGATTCTTAAGCCATGTATTCACTAGGTGGCATCAATATCTACGCTCATGTTTCGGGTACAATGACGCGGTCATTTGACGTGTACACACCGAGACTCACATATCACTCGTCGCGGAAATGTTGCCCGATGAGGTTATGATGATTAGTGCTGCGCATCTATTTATTCTAACGAGTTTTTCGAAACTCAAGAGGAGAAAAAGGTGGTGGGTGTGTAATTATTTGCTGCAAAGAGAAAGAAGGGTGGATATTCTATGCGATCTTTGAATATCTGACGGATCTTTTGTCAATTTCACTCGAATGACAACAACTGGTTTTGAAAATTTATTCATCATTTTATTATTATTATCAATTTATTATTATCGGGTCTTCCATAGCCAAGCAAGACACAATATTACGGAACGCTGTTGGCCCTCATATCAGAGCTCCATCAGTTGGATAATAATCTCGTTTCCCCACACTAATGTCATGTTGAGTGATATACAGTTACAGCGCATGCGCATTCACTTGTAAACATACCATGTGGTACTGACGCGCGGCGCGATGTCGTGGTGCGCTCGCTCGGGTACCGTGCTCATGGCAACATTGCCGCGGCACGTAGAAATGCCCCGCTATGTTGTGCGCGACGTAGACTCTATGCCGCGCGTGATGTTGGGGGACAATTTGTCCCTAGCGACTACATGGCATTACACACGCAGTACTTCGCGGTCCGCGATCCACGCTTGACGGCGCCCTCCGCCAGGTGCTGCACCATAAAGCGGTTTTTACAGCGCGATTTACAACTCTAGGCGGGGAGACGTCGGTCAAACAGAGCCCGGCTACCAGCGATACGCGCGCCGTGCCACTTTACCGGTCGGTTTTATTAATGGAATTAGAAAAAATGCGTGATGCGTCATTAGTGGTGTTTATTTAAGGCGGGACATCAAGCGGCCAGTCCGCGATCGGAGACTGACGCTAATACGCGCTGTGTGTAATGAAGATTTTGAGTGCCACGCAATGTTGCAGAAGGGATTGCTGGATTGGCTAAAAAGTTATCTAATCAATCTGTTTTAAAACTGCGACGTACTTTGGAATTTTTATTTTTAAACAGTAATAAACGTATTTTTAGTAAAAAAATAACTTTTAAATAGTGGTCGAAGTAAATACAGTGCGGGAGTAAATACAATATATTGTTTAAAATAATTTCTTTATATGAATAAAAAGCGTTTTACAATAAAAAACGTAAATATTTCTTACCAAATTTATAAGTTTATTAATATTTGATACTTCTTAATTATTTTAGTGCAGTTTTATCATCGTAATGCTTACTTTATACACATACTCTGCATAGATATAGGTAAATATCCGTAAAGGTGATTTCTAAGACACTGAATTTTTTGGCCGCGGCTTGTCGATCAATGCTTATATGTAATTACTTAATTATTTATCTTTTTATATACTTGCTTTTTACTGTGTATTATATTTATCTTTATATATTTGTATCTGTAAATTAAGTATTTTCTTTTCTACAAACTATATACTCTGTTAATGTACACTTACTTACCTACCTGTTGTAAAAGCCCTATAGGGCGTTAATTAATAAATGTACATACATATAGATGTATAGTGTTCAGTATTACTTTTATAAAGAGAAAAGGTTCTATCTATGTTATTGTCCTAAAAAATATTGTCTGATGTAAATGAATATGTTACAAAACAACTATGTTACTGGCTAAAAACTTATTTATTATTATTTACTTAAAAAGTGGAATTAACTTTTATACTTGGTAGTGTCAGGAAGAATCAGGTATTTTCACGAGTGCATTCTAGGAGTGGAAAATATTAAGTAGTGTTGTAACGGTCTGATTCTATAGGTTTTTATATGATTGTCTACACAAGTGCGTTTTAGTTATTTTTTGAACTGTGGTAAGCTGTCAGTTTGTCTCGGATGATTATGTAGTTTATTCCACAACTTTGGTCCAGCAACCGCTAAAGCACGGTCACCGAAATTGGTTTTGTGGACGCGATTTACTTCAACTAAACCTACCTGTATTAGATGCTGATGCTGAGCGAAGTGTCAGTTGTCTGTTGTTTGCGGAAAATTGGACGCAGAAGTCGATAATGTATTGAGGGGCCATGTTGTGAATAGCCTTAAATATTGCGAGGCATAACTTGTATTCAATGTTCCATGGACAATCAAGCTAGTGAAGGTTTTGAAGATGTGATACCATAATTAGACATTGGCCAATTGCAAGAAACCCTTACTTTGCAGAAGCACAATACGTGTTGGATAATAATTAGTTTGATCTTTTTTTATTTATTAGAGACACTAACAGGCTAATAGGTAGGTACATAATATTTTAATAATAAAACATTATAAATGAAGATTATTAACAATTACAGGTGTCTTCGGCACGCTCTAGTAACATGTATATTTGCATTTAAGTATGTTTTACATGTTCATTTATGTGTATTGTATATTTAGTGTTTGAATGTAGTGCGATTAGTATTTAATAAATAATTGATTTAATGGATCTATAGGTTCAGGTCATCGTTTAGAAATTGGATGTTGTGTATGAGTGAGGTTTTGAACGATGATAAGGTATCTGCAAGAATATCAGCATCAATGTTAGGGTCAGCACAATACATAGGTGCGACACAACCTTGTGATGGGAGAAAAGTAACCTTTGTAAATACAATCCTTCACTTGATCAAATCACTTCAAAATCACAAAAACCCGACGAAAATTTCACAACGGCGATATCTCCGTCAATTATCACCCGCTGTCGCGGAGTGCGCGCCGATCAGAGCGCCATGAATGCCGGCAATAAAAAGCCACTAAAACTACGGGCGAATGTGAGTCTTAATTAGCGACGCCATATAGGCCATAATTGCCGGCGGCCCCTTTGAGCCGGCCGGCGACTTCGGCCCCTGCGAGAGGAGGTGCCAGAGGTGATAATTGCTCGGATAATGTGAATTGATAAAGGCGCGATTAGCACGTGTTTTTTCACATTAGCGCACTCGCTGTCGTGGAAACGCGGCGGCTTTGAATTCGGTTTACGACTATTCAGGGGTGCACTCTATATTTTATGCTAAATATAAATATTTTACAAATATAATACAGACGTCTCATAGAAATAGCCGCTTGTTATATGGGAAAGTGGTCATGGATGTCCATAAACAAATACATAATTAAAAATTGAAATATTTTCAGGCGTATTCCAGTGTACGTGTTAATAATTCGGAATTATTTCATTTATTTATTTATTTTGGGGAAAATTAACAGCACTTTAACAAAAATAAAGAATTTTAAAATTATACCAATTACAAATTTTCCACTGAATACAGTAATTTGTTAGAACATAGTTTTATTTATTAGAACATGGTTTATTAGAATATGGTGGTCATATAGATTCACAAAGAATACTAAAGCTAGACCGCATTTAAAAGAATGTGCGCAAAAAATATGTGTGTTGTTACGATGCAAAAAATGAACACAAAAAGTTCTAGTAAGTAAGTAACCTTTTTTAAGCTAAAAAATATATATTTATGTATTTGGAATATCGTATTGAGGCTTGTAATACGGGCTTGCGAGGCAGCTTTAGACAAAGAACAAAGCTAGGGAATGGTCTTTCTATTGTGGTCGACCTATAGCTGTAAGAATCAGTACAATATATTAACAATTGTGATAGAAATATTACGAAATATATGTTGTATTTCGATTTTTCCACGGTTACGCTGCGATGTTCCCACCGCGCGCCCCTGGCCCCAAGCAAGGGTTAAGGGGGGGGTAAGGTTTTTAACTTTTTTTTGCATTCTATTTTTAATTTTTTAAATGAATGTATAACATCGCAAGAATATTGTGTCAAAATTTCAAGTCAATCGGAGCAAAATTGACGAAATTATGAACATTTGAGCGATACTCAGACTGATTTTCTATACCTGCTCGGGCAGCTAAGAGACGCGCTCACCTGAGGAACTGGACGTGCTATTGTATTGGAAGAGTTTTGCGTAGACAAGGACAAAAAGATGCTGATGATGAAAGCGCTTTGCTGTGTGAACATGGCATCAACGATTATGTGTAAGTATAAAATAAGTATTGAGTTTTATTTTGAATTTTACAGTGTGCAAAACTTTAAAGCGTTTTCCCCACATCTCACGTTTTCAAATTCGGTGTCCATCATAACTTCAAAACTACTGCACCGATCCTTATGAAATTTTGAACACTATTTCTGTACATAACTTACGAGGTAACGCTGGATTTATATTTTTTAATAACAAATTAGTCGATATTTTTCGCAAAAAATCGCGTTTTTCCCTTCAAAATGTTCCAAAAAATTGAAATTTCAAAAAACCCTCCCAGCGTTGTTACCTGGGAAAATCTATTGTCTAACGAATGAACTTTGATTTTTTGATTTCAGATGATCTAGCACCAGGTTATGATGGACACCGCAATTCTACTTTTTTCCGAGACACGTCCGAATAATTGCTGCCATTGCCGTACTTTTGAATATTTCTTCTTGAAAATTTGACACAATATTCTTCAAATGTCATACTTTAATATACCATTGGTATTAATAAAGAGATTTTAACTGTGTCGTCACAAAAAATTCACAAAAACATGCCTTTTTTGTACGAATTAACCTTACCCCCCCCTTAAGGGAGGGTCAAAGGTGCGGACAGTCGGTTACCTTGATGGTGGACTCGGGCAGGTTGAGCTGAGCGGCCAGCTCGCACCGGCGCGGCCGGCTGACGTAGTTCTCCTTGAAGAACTCCTTCTCCAGCCGGGCGAGCTGCTCCCTGGTGAAGGCCGTGCGGTAGCGCCGGATGTTGGGGTCGCCGGAGCCGCCGCCCGACAGGGACGGGTGCATGTCCGGCCCCGGGCTGATACAGTCTGGACAGGAAGACAGAGGGGGTTAGTTAGTCAGGGCGTCGGACTTCAGTATGCACCAGAGGCATTTTTACTCCCTTTATATTAACTCGCGGCGTCTGCTCGCTCGCTTGCCGTAAAAAAAAACTTTGGATCGATCTTTAACCCTTTTCCCGTGATCCAATCGAGCTGAAACTCGGCAAGTAGACTCGTGGCGACGATCAAGAAGATCTATCAAATTTTCGTTAAAAAAAAATAATAATTATAGTATAATTTCGGATTTTTAGAAATTTTATTGGTTTTTTCTAATTGGGATCATTGGAAAAGTTTGATTAGCAACGGCGGCCCGATAACGTCGCGGAATATTTTTTAAATTTTAATTACTCCATCGGTATACATAATAGGTACTTCACTACGAATGTCGAAAATCTAAATTGACTGACAAATGTTTTTAGAATTTAATCTTCAAAGCATGAAATGTCTTATCAAAGCTCAAAACATCTGACATTTTAGAAATATATCAAATTACTGTAAGTTTAGTGTTATGTTATATGTTTTAATTCGTCTTTAATTGTTGTTATATTTTACAAAGAAAGGGAGTATAATAAAAACTTGGTTTAATGGGTTAATTTTTTCTTCTTTGAGACAAGGAATTGGTTTAATCACTGGGATGGACTCATTATGATCTGCTCAATCGCGTCGATGTATTCTTTTGATTCTCAAAAAATAATTGAATGCAGCCATCGATGATAACTCATTTAGAATGCATCTACTGAATTCGAGATTTTATAGGTAATATGGCCTATGAATGAAGGAAAAACTCGATTAAAACTCTTGTCTAGAGTGTGCTGATGTATGGCGAGGCTAGCGGCCTTTGAGCTGTGGTCCTACAGGCGTACGGCGAGGATCCATTGGTCAGAACATATCCGAAACGACGAGGTCACAGTATAATAAAGTATACAGCATGTTGTCTCGGCAGTGTCCTTGAAATAAATACCTACGGCCGCTTGGTTCTTAAACTTGGTTAAACACGCACCAGGGCTGCTCATTAACTGACTCTTTAGAGTTTGGGGTGCCATACATTGACGCAAATGTATGCGCGGGAGCGTCTCACACTGCTTGCGTCCGTACGTTACTGCAGCCCTGCGGCGACCGCGCAGACCGAAGTATACCGAGATTTCGAAGGGCGTCGTTTCGGCTGTTTGAATGAAGATGTAATACTGTATGTTTACTATACTGTGACGAGGTGTAGAGCATGGTGGGCGAAAAGAGGCGGCTCCTGAACAGAATCGCCCAACAGCGAGCAATTTGGATTGGCCATAATACAAGGCAACCGGGCCTGCTTTTTACCATCGTCGAGGGAAATGTTGAAGGCAACAATCGTGGAGGCCGCCCGAGATTAAGCTACGTAGTCCAGATTATCGGAGATGTGCGCTGTAGCACCTACCAAGAAATGAAGAGGCTGGCAGGTGACAGAGAGAAATGGAGAAATCGAGTGCTTGTTGCAGACCAATCCTGGGATTGCGACCCAAAAAAATGGCCAATACATTTATAGGAAACATAATTTTGAAAGGATATATAAAATGTTCAGTACATTCTAAATTAGTAAAGGTATTTTCATATAAGTTTGCAATTGAGTTAGTGTGGGTGCAGTGCATAATAGGCGCATTGTTTCGTTGTGTTAAGTTAACGGATTGCAATCCTACGCAATACTCAATTGCAAACCTATACGAAATGACCTATAATCCTCGATGACTACATTCGAAATATATTTTTTAATTTTTGCATATTGCTTTTATACCTCTCATATATGTGTGGGTTATAAAAACATACGTGGGGTATAAAAGCAAAGGCAGCAACATCCTAAAAAAATTAAGCAGTCATAAAGGATTAAGTAGTAACTCTTATAATGTACCGAATTCGAGATTTTATAGGAAACATAGCCTACAAATTTAAAGAAAATATTATTTTGAAAAGGATAGACACACAAAATATAGAATTCAGTATATTTTAAATTAGTAATCCTCGGTGACTGTATTCAAAACGTTTTTGGATATTGCTTTTATACCTCTCATATATGGGTTATAGTATAATGTGTAAAGCCTAACAGGTTTGGCGATATAGCCGCTTTGGGGGGGAAGAAATGGCCACAAAAGGGAAGGAAAGAAGAGTATGGAAGAGGTCTATATCCAATAGTGGAGATACGAAGGCTGAGGAAGAAGAAAAAGAATAAAGCCTAATGTGTAGCTTATGAAACGGTGCAACTATTTAATTTGTACGACTTGAAAAGGTCAGTCATCAAGGACGATATTGAGATGCTTAATAAGCAACGCGTGAAATGTTTTGAATTAAACTTATGGGTAAAGACTATTGCACGACTTGACGCAAATAATTATTTGTTATAACGAATAGTTAGTATATGCCAAAGTTGTCATCATTAAGCCAAAGTGGTTCGTTTGTTTGTTTGTTTGTTTGTTTATAGATCTGATACCCTTAATTTATGTCTTAAGGACAGATGCATACGGTCATACGGCACCAAGCAACCACTTGTAACCTCGTCTGCAGTCTAGACCGTAATTAGTATGAGGCCGATATATTTGAGTGGTTTCATCGTTTCGGTCGAGACTTATTTAGGCTAAATGTTGGTCATCCACCAACAGAGAATAGAGATACGTGACAATTTTTGTAAAGTATTATAATGTATTATAATAACAATACATCAGTGTATTGAGTTCCGTGGTATGTCAAGAAAATCAATCTGAGAGAACATCTGCGTGGACACCACATAGGTCCATAAACGAACATGTTGCATTATTCATGATGATCATAATGGCGTTCTATTGCCAACCCTGATGTACGGAATTGGCCTGGAATTGGCAAAACAGGAATGAAAGTAGACTGAAGATGATAGAATAAAGAAAGGAGCGCTGAGATGGTTTGGTCATGTGGAACGTATGAACGAGGAAAGGATGGTTGAGAAATTACACGAGGCGAGTGTTGAAGGCAACAGGAATCGAGGTCGTCCCTGAAAGACCTGGCACGATCAGATACTACAAGTATTTGAGGATGGCCCTGTTAAAAGCCGCAACAACCGTAGAAATTGTAGCTTGTGAGTAGCTTGTTGGTCTTGTGGTTAGGACACTCGCCTCGTGATCTAAAGGTCGCGGGTTCGAATCTCACTCCAGACTAGCAAGTTAGTCCTATTTTCATAGCACAAGCGTTTAGCTTAGTTTGAAAATAGTAAGAATATTGATTTGACACGTATTCCGTGTTCGCATCTCTATTTTTATTTAAAAAAAAAAAAAAAATGTGGCCGAAGCAAAAGTGGTGTGCCAGGATAGAAGTATGATGATCATCAAATAATATTAACCTTGTTACCTCTATGTTAGTTTAGTAATATTTTTTATATTTTTTCCACTAACAGTCAGATCGACGATTTCAATAACTTTAAACCTTTTCAAGACAAAGCGGACCATTTTGCAAAAAAAAACGCGTAATTCGGTCCAGTAGTTTTTAGTCTATCTGTGCTATTCTGAAAATAGCAGAAATAGGATGTCAGATCTTTATTCCAACACTAAATAGACGTAAATTATAATAAAAATTCACGAGACGTAGGTGTATGTCGGTGTTCGTCGTACTTAAATAGGAAGATTTGTATATTTTCACGTATCTCTCTGAAAGTTAAAACCTCTATATGCGATGTCCGACTTCTCCGGTCTGGTCTGACAGCTGCCCTCCGCCGCGAACGTAACCTCACAATTCTCAAGTTTCGACTGAAATTACATGAAATAAGTACTGATGCTGTATGTTACTTCATATGCACTTGTCAATTTCTTCTCACACAGCGTCACCTGATGTAAAATTATGGCAAAATTGTCATTGTCGAGTTGGACCATAGAGAAGAGAAATATTGATGAACTCTATTTATATTTGACGTTTGACGGATAACCAGCATGTACTTCTTTCTCCCTCTGACTACGCCACCGACGTATACCTACGTCTTGTTTATTATTATTTTCGTCGATCAAGTGTTGGGATAAAGATCTGACATCCCAATTGTTATCATACGACCGTATTCTAAAAATAAGCAGCTTTCCCTTTTTGGGAATCTTGGCATTTATTTTATAACATTGTAATGCCGTCAATTTTGTCGTTTTAAGTTTGACATGTTTGAAGCTAATGCATTCAATCAATCAGAAAGCTATGAAACGTAAGCAAACGTTAGTTATTCACAAATTGTGGATTACTTAATGTTTGCTTACGTTACAGGGCTTTATGAATGATTCAATTCATCAATTTCAAACCTGTCAAACTAAAAACGACAAAATTGACGGTTTTATAATGTTAACACGACTTATTTTTTGTATACATACATAGAAATATTGCTTATTTCAGAATACGGCCGATGATATTAATCATATATAATCTCATTTATGGTTATTGAATTAAATTTGATACTTCTTTAATTGAATCCCGTTCCCTCCCTCTCCCCACCCCTCCCATTTTATGCATTATCATAATTTAAACCTTTGAAATATTTATCATTTATCACATATACTTTATCATTGTTTTTTATTTAGTTTTTTTTTACCAGCTTCGAGGAAACTTCACTGGTCATTCTAAACGAATATTTTTTTGATATTATATAAAAAAAAATTAAATTGTACTGTATGTTTCCCAAAATAAAAAAAAAAAAAAAAAAAAAATATGCCATAACGTTTTGACAAATTAATAGTCAATTCCCCTTTGTTCCAAAATCTACGGGAGATTCGTGCCTGAATGGACTGTACTCCCCCCTGCTAAGTACTTAAATAAATTACATAATCTATTACTATAAAACTCAACGTCTGTCTGTCGTCTGTCTGTCTCTAGGTATACAAATCTACACCATTTGTCCGATTCGACTCAGATTTTGCATAATTATGCTTTAAGACCCGGCGGGTAACGTAGGCAACATTTCCTCCCCGCCTCTTACCCCTTCCCCTCCCCCTGATATATTTTCAACGCAAATCTGCACCGTTCGACTGTTCGGACTCAAAATTTGCATATATATTATTAGACTAGACTAGACATTTTATCCATCGCAGCCTTGATTAAATGGAAACATTGTTTTAATTAGAGGCTTTGCGAAACAATGGAACCTTTGTTTCCACACGGAAATTTGTTTTCAACTTAATCCTTAACCCGTGCAACGAACAGCTAGCACATAATAAGAAACGAAAAAAATACTGCCACACAAGTTTTAACCCATCAAGGGGGTTTAAATTCCAGAAGCAGCTTTTAATAAAAATGGAAGACACAAAAAAAAATGAGGTAACACAATAGTCGATTTAAAAAGGATCAAACGGGCCGAACACTGATGCCCCATTAGTACCGAGTCGCGAAGTGCGGGCGGCAAGAATCGAACCCGCGACTGTCAACACGGAGGTTTACGACCGGTCGCTTCGCCGCGGGACGGAGAAATATTTATCTTTTCAAGTTCAAAAAAATAAATAAAAAGTGTTCAAAATATAATTAACGTTGATTCTATCTCGCCCGCGCTGTCGGCGTTTATTTATTTCTATTTAATTTTAAGTATAAAATTTTGTTTGGACTGTGCCTGTCTCACTAGAAATATCTGTGTTGAGACAGGCATTGTTTTTCATTATTGTGTAGGTTCAAAAGTGTTTAAATTAACATAATAGAAAATATATCATATGTATGAGGTTACAGTGTAGGTTATATTTTCATTTTGTTCGGGGCGTCTCGTAGCTAGCGGTACATAATGGAGTTCTGGTATCGTCACTGATGAACGGAAGTGAAGCCTGTAGCAGGCAGAAGAGGAACGAAAGTAGATTGTATGCAGTGGAGACGAGATCCATTAGACGTATGTGCGGCAAATCTATTTATGATAGAGTAAAAATGCAAATTTTCATGTCGCTAATCCCCATAACTGTCGACATTTCATTCAAAGGGTATTAAAAATATTTTGTATCCAAAATTGAAAAATATGATACAGTAAATAATGAAGATATTAGGAATGAATGTAAAGCTGATCGTAGCATAATACATAGAATAAAAACAGGGTCGCTCAGGTAGTTTGGGCATGTTGAGCGAATAAATGAGGAAAGAATGGTAAGGAAGATATATAACGCAAGTGTTGACGGCGCCAGAAAGAGAGAGCGACCGCGGAAGGCGTGGCACGACCAGATTAATCAGATACTGGAAGATGGTCCCGTTAGAAGCCTCGAGCTTGCATGCGAAGATGTATGAATGTGGATGAGGCGAGAGTTGTATGTCATAACAGATGCTATGGCGCTCTGTCCTCATTCCCTTAAACACAAGTCAATTTTTTTTAAGGAGCTAAACGTCACAAAATGTATAAAACTGGGAAGACTTCGGTGGCTGGGTCATGTGGAGAGAATGACCGAGCATCGAGCACCAAAGTCCCTGCTGAACTCAAGGCCGATAGGCGAAGGAGCTTAGGAAGGCCGAAATTAAGATGGAGCCAACGTCCTCAAAAACATTTCTGCCTAGGAGCTCCTGAACTGGAGAGAGCTGGCACTAGACCGAGATGAGTGGAGGAAGACTCTTGAGGAGGCCAAGACCCACCAGGAGCTGTAGAGCCAAGAGGGACGATCAAAAGAATACGCGCTAAAACAACAAAAAAAAACTTCACCTACGACATTGTTCAAAACCTCTTCCGGAAATACACAAAAAAACACTATTCAACAGAACACTTTAAAAAACAAAAAAACGTTCAGATTTAGAATTCGGAACACGCGGCTAATTGGTCGGGAGACTGACTTCCTGTTCTTCTTTCAAATTTAAAAAAAAATCGGCGGGAACCTTACAAGCAATGGGAAAACAAGTCAACGTACAACAAAATATCAGGAAGATTTGAAGATTAATAAAGAAAATGCTACTAAAATGACGACACTAGGTTAAACATTCTAGCATTTAATGCGCAATATATTTTTTTGTGTGTTTGCAGACCTGATCCCTTTTTGTGAAGCGGTTTCGAGGTAGTTTAGGTCGAGGGATGGTCGTGCGCATCTTCAAGTGGTTCCTCTAAAAGGGTCGGTCTTTTTGACAATTAGCTGAGAGGATTTATTTTAAGCTGTTAGGAATTGTTGAACCTCGACTAATTATTGAAAAAAATGTGTTTGGTAGAAACAATTCATTAGGGAAAATGAGGTACGTTTCTGAAATGTTATTATAAAACAAGTTTATATAAAAAAATTCAAGACGTATTTTTGTACGCTTTTTTTCATAATCGATTTTTTTAATTTTTTAAAATTTATTAGAGACGCTAACACGATAATAGGTACATGATACTCTGATAATAAACATTATAGTGAAGACTATGCCCATTATCCCAATTACAAATGTCTTCGGCACGCTCTAGCAACATGTATTTTTGCAATTAATTATATTTTACATGTATATTTATGTGTATTGTATATTTAGTGTTTGAATGTAGTGCGATTAATATTTAGTGAATGATTGATTTAATGGATCTATAGGTTCAGGTCATCGTTTAGAAAATGGATGTTGTGTATGAGTGAGTTTTTGAACGAAGATAAGGTATCTGCAAGAATATCAGCATCAATGTTAGGGTCAGCACAATACAAATTATATGTGCGACACAACCTTATGATGGGAGAAAAGTAATCGACATTATAAGTGTGCAGGCTTATTCTAAGGAACTTCGGGTTTCTTATACGGAGTTTAACTTGCAAATTTATATCAGATAGAGAGAGAGAATTAATAGCTCCGCTGAGAATCTTGTGTAGCACAACGAGATCGGATATTTTCCGTCGGGACTCAAGTTTGTAAATCTTCAAGTCGATCTTCGTAGCTGTGAAGGTTGTTGTGTTGAACAGCTTTGTATGAAAAAAAAAACCTAAAAACTTTTTCTGCACTCTCTCGATTCTCGTAATTTTATCGTAATCGTAATACAAGTTTAAATGAAATTAAGGAATGTAAAATTATTAATTGTAATCGAAATAATAACCAAATCATTTCGAAAATGATTGGTTATTATTTGGTGGTTATTTATTTATTTAATTAATACACGGTACAACGTACCATTAAAGAAACAATATATATAAACATGTTTAGATTGATAAGTAATAATAAAAAAGGAGATAAGGTATAATTCTATCAAAAACAATTAATAAAGTGATATATAAAGAAAAATAAACATTGCATAACATAAAGTATAACAAAATTACATCAAATGAAACAATAGTTATCAAATCAAATATGAATGTCAACAATCAATAAAACTTCAACAAATTAAAATAATTATGTCTGAAATTCAAGAAGCAACAAAATTACAACAAAATGAAATAATTGTAAACAAATCAAATCTAAAAATCAAGAAGCAATAAAAATGACAGTAAAATAAAATGAAATGTAAAATTCAAAAATCTAAAAACAAGAGATAGACATGACATCAATAACCAATTATATGGTGGTGGATAGCCCTTGGTGTCGAAAATTTGCGAGTTTGGTGGGGGTGGCTGAGCGTGGGTGGGAGTGGGTGACAAAATTGTGCTTTCTAGCACATTGTTTTGTTATGCAAATGCTTCAGATTGTTTCAGTATGGGCCCGCCCTGCCCTAGAAAATTCTGGAAGTAGAACGTTCTAGAAGATTCTCAAAAGATTGAACAAGGTTCCGAAGTGAGTAGCGGGTGTGTCGGTGAGTCTAGAAGGTTCCAGAACGTTCGATAAAGCTCTAACATTCTAGAAGATCCCCGAAAGTTCTATAAGGTTCCAAATTGGTGCCTACCGTACCAGAATAATTGGATTGCTCTAAAAATGGATAACAAATATTATCAATTAATAAATGAGACTTACAGATAAGGTCGTATATTCACGGAAATATACAAGGCCGCTAAATCGTAATTGGATAATGCGCCTACCCCGGAAAGGAGGAGATCCGTGGTTTGAATCCCGCTAGCAGACAAATATTTTTTCGTGGATTTGATTTTTCTGCATGTCTTTCTAATTGATTAATTAATTTGGTTTTAAATTTCATTTGCTCTGAAAAAATTACAACTTCACAATAAGATTATGTGTTCTTGAATATAATAATGATATAGGTCATCTGTCTTTTAGTACAGTAGCCGGCAAACGTCTTGAAATTTTACGGCGTAGTGGGGGGAAGTTTGCGCACGTACCATTCCACCAACGAGACCCGAATTTTGTCTTCAGCGCATTCCCCCACTACGCCAAAAAATTTCAACAAGTTTGCCGGCAACTGTACTCGCGTTTGCACCCAATTTAGATGTACGCAAAGAATGAGTACCCGAGTGAACAAATAAATACAGATTTTACAGTCCACGGAACGTCCCCATCCGCCCCTAAACACCCACCCTTGTGTAATTCGAGCCGATAATTAATCGCCCGGAACCGGCGACGATTTGGCAATCAATTGCCAGTTTATTGGCATCGGTCGGCGGCGCGCACGCGCCGACGGCGATAAATGAGGGCGACAACGGTAATTGATAGGAGATGCGATAATTGGTTCACCAGATAATGGAAATTGCCCGGTGCGGGGGTGCACAGCGTGTCTCCGGACAATCGGGATGATTTAGCCGGACAATAAATCGGGCCGCTCGCGATGTTCATTGTCATTTAGATTTTTGGCCGTCTCTTTTGTGTCGATATCGGTGCGAATTCATTTATTTATTTATTTATTTTAATGGTTCACAAACAACGAAAAACACACAACGTGATACGGATAATGCAATTATAATTCAATAAGCTGGTCGTATCCGGCGTTGCACGGGTTAAGGATTAAGTAACAATTAACTTTGTGAGGGAAAACAAAGGTTCCCCTGTTCTCTAAAAAAGCAATGTTTCCATTTAATGTTATTGTAACATAACTGTATAACTTAGATATGGTATCGCAGACTTTTTTTATAGATATTAATGTCCTCTTTAAAACTGTAGTACATCACTTTGATCTATTGTCAAAAATTTCCGCAGCGTACGCGATACAAGTTTTTTTTTTTAATTTTTTTCGCACGTTGGGTCACATTTTTGAAGTTTTCATACGGATTCCTAACGTTTTTGAAAATATTCTATAGCCTATGTTCATCAGGGATAATGTAGGATTCTAAATGTGGAAGAATTTTTCAAATCGGTCCAGTAGTTTCGGAGCCTATTCAATGCAAACAAACAATTCAATTTTTCCTCTTTATAATATTATAGTATAGATTAGTTTAAATGCTTTTCATCACTTAAATGTGAACACGGCTAACATAGAGATAAAATAAAGGCTAAAACATCTACAAGAAAGAATAGAAAAAAGTGATGTTATAGAGTGACGTTGAATAAAGAGACTAAACAGCTAATTTCACAAGTTTGGTAATAGCTCTCTTATATACATATAGTGGAAACTGTCATGGAATATGTCAATGAGGATGTTATGGTTATTTTCTATTTTGTTGTATGACCTCAACATTCTAGATATAGAATTAAAGTGGGCCGGCCATATTGTTATTGTAAGCTGAAAGAGCAAATGTATTATATGTCCTAAGTCGGCGACTAGGAATGTTTTCTATACAAAATTCTGAATCAATATTGCCGTGTATATATTATATAGGTATATTACCTCAGCATTTAGTCTTCTAACTTCCATTTTGTCTACATGAAAATATTCTAAGCGCTCTTGATAAGATACTAAAGTGCTGCCCAGATCACACTTAAATGTAAGCGTGCGAAGAAATTTTTGCTGTACAGATTCTATCATATTTTTGTGAGTTATAAGTATAATGAGGTGACCAAATGACACAACCAAATTACAAATTACTGCGAACCAATGAATTATATAAACATATTAATGATGATGGTTTTTTGATGGTTTTGTGATTCTATATACGAAGCCTAATATTTTTAGAGATGAAGGGATAAATTATTTTTGAGATTTATAACATTTGTTTAAAAAAGGGTGCATTCAAGACCGATAGGGCGAAGGAGCTTAGGAAGGCCGAAATTAAGATGGAGTGACAACGTCCTCAAAGACATTTCTGCCTTGGAGCTTCGAAACTGGAGAGAGCTGGCACCAGACCGAGATGAGTGGAGGAAGACTCTTGAGGAGGCCAAGACCCACCAGGGTTTGCAGAGCCAGCAGTGATGATGATGATAAACCACATTGATAAATTCTATACCGCTGTACCGATTCGTACACGAAATGTGCGGATGAAATCTTTCGTCAAAATTCCCCGTATCGAAAAGATATAAGAATTTATCAATCGATGAAGTTATCTATCTATATGTACATATATTATTATTTATTTATTAAGGAATCTTAACAGTTTTATAAACATTATAATGTTTAAGCATGGTGTTCATTTCATAGATCAATTAAAAAGATTCACAGATGTTTAGAACAAATTTATATAAGATATTTTTAAGTTAATTATTTTAAATTAGTTAATGAAATAATGGTAGACAACAAACAATGTATCGACTGAATAATGGTAAGTGATTGAATGTGAAAAAAAAGTATATCAAGAAATGAGTTAATTGATGGGAGAAAAAGGATGAACAGTCAGGATAGAGGTGGAGGAAGAGAAGATTAGATACAGTGAGTGATTGGTCAAAGTCGATTTAGTACGTGTAATCTAAAGTAATTAATTAATTACGAGCACCTATGCATTCGCTGCCTGAGAACATATTTTATTTTGTTTATTTAAATTTTCTCACCTTCCAAACAATACCCAGTAAAATTAAGTTTTTGTAACCATTTTCGATTTTTAAATTTTGCCTATCAATGTTATATATTTCCTTTTTACTTTATATCATATTTATCTTTATGTACCTATTTGTAATGTAATTTAAATTATTCATTCTATAAATGTACAATTTACCTTATTGTTTGCAAAAGCCCCGTAGGGCGTTGATAAATAATAAATAAAATAATAAAAAAAAAAAACATAATTAAAGTACCTACAAATTAAACAAACAATCGGTACCGACACAGTTCTGCGAAAAGCGTTTAAGCCGCAAACACGAGGTTTACAACAAAGAATTTGACATTTTGGGGTTAGCCGACAGGACGACCCCCCTGTTCTAGCTAAATACAAGCGCAAACACACCTTTAGATTTGACGACAAAAGAGGGATTCCGCTGTAATGGGGGTAATGTATTGTCACACACACGACTACCGAGGTGGTCACCTGATTGATGTTCTCGGGATTTTAATATTGAACCATCAATGCGGTAATTGGAGCGACATCTGGGGGAATGTGGTGGCGAATTGGAGGGTCGTTTAAATGGTTTAGACATGTGGAACGTGCGCGTGAATGCGTTCTGAATGATAATGTAGCGAAATGCAATTAAAGGAGTTGGAATTTGAGGGACTGCATGAAGCGAAATAATGCCACAGGTCGCATATTTGTAAATCCAATCGAAGACTGGACAACACTTTTTGTTTCAGTTTTTCCTTAAGAGAGAGAGAGGAGGAAAGAAATACACGACGGTTACACGACAAATATCAAAATATGAATACGAGTCCAACACGACAATGAATATTTTGTCACGATTTGTATAAAAAATTATCTTTTTTCTATAAGCATTTAAATACAGCATAAGTACTTATTTGATGTAATTTTAGTCGAATCGTGAGAATTGTGAGGTTACGTTTGCGATAGGTAGGTACCTACTTCGGTAATCCGTTTGAAGCTCTGTCAGACCATATGGATGAGGAGGCACCGGGGAAATAAATCCCTTTTCCAAAGGCATTGCAGACATCGGACATCGCAAATAAAGGTATTTACTTTGAGAGAAATATGTGAAAATATACGTCTCATTTATTTCTCACTTTTATTCTCAACTAGTAAGTGCTGAAATCACAAGCTTGTTAATGTAATGATAGACTAACGGTTATTATATTGAAAAAAAAATGCAAATTTTCATGTCGCTAATCTCCATAACTGTCGACATATCATTCAAAGTGTATTAAGAATATTTTCTATTCAAAATTGAAAAATATGATACAGTAAATAATGAAGGTATTAGGAATGAATGTAAAGCTGATCTTGGCATAATTCATGAAATTAAAAAGGGGTCGCTCAGGTGGTTTAGAGGGACCTTGAGCGAATGAATGAGGAAAGAATGGTAAGAAAGATATAAGATATAAGATAAAGATATAAATATATAAGAGAGGGCGACCGCGGAAGACGTGGCACGACCACATCAACCAGATACCGGAAGACGGTCCCGTCAGAAGCCTCGAGAACCGTCGAGCTTGCACGCGAAGATGCGTGAATCACGAGGCGAGAGTTGTGCGTCGGGGCAGCCGAGTGTGGCGCTTTATCCTCGCGGGATGCGGTGATATTGTGATGGTAAGTAAATTAAGTAAAATTTAATGAATACGGCATGCATTTAGAATAATAATAATGAATTATTTTTTGATTGGAGATACCCGAACAAGGTGAACATGAAACAGATAATAATTTTAAGGAGATAAAGCTTCACGCATACTACTGCAGAAGGATGGATACCTGATTTTACTGAAGGGCTTATTGGAAGGAGTTTACGGCCCACGGGACTTGCCACGGTTTTACGACAGCCATGGGGCGCATTTTTTTTCGAAAATGAGATTAGTTAGCGCAGAAATGTCCCGAACAATAAAATAATAAAAGAAATGGGCCCGGGCGCTTTCGCCGACACAGGAACGCAGTAAACTTTATTGGGGTAATGCTAAACTCACGTCGTTATCTTCGACAATGGTCAACAGAAAATTATCATTGGAGAATTTTAAAGAAATTCTCGGAATTTTTCGCGCCCAAGAATTATTTGGAATTTAAAATTAAAGGAACAGTCGTAATTCTGGTGCGAGAAATGGGCCTAAAAGTTGAAGTATGCCTTTTTCGTGAACATTTATTTTGAAAAAAAAAAATCTCGTAATATACTTTTATTATATATAGATATTGAGTAGCGGAGCGTCGTGATAACGTTAGTGATGGACATTGTTAAATAGAAAATTATGCTTTATTTGCTTCTTGTACAGTAGCCGGCAAACATCTTGAAATTCTGCGGCGTAGTGGGGGGACGTTTGCGCATCTACCTTTCTACCAACGAGACCTCGAGAAATTTCGTCTTCTGCGCATTCCCCCACTTAGCCAAAGAATTTCATGAAGTTTGCCGGCAACTGTATACCTCATTATTATTTGAGCTGTCTGGTAGCGTTAGAGACGGACATTATTACACAGAGAAGTACCAATATAATTTGATTAATTATTATTGTACCAATTAATTTTCATTAAACTGAAATATTAAAAAAAGTCTAGACCAGAGTATTTTATTGAAAAAGCATTAAGTCGAATGTTTTCATTTTAATTAACAAAATTTTTGAAATTATACCTACTAATTTTGAAAATGGATTGAAAGATCAGCTATTGAATGGATATTCGAAATGATTATTATTTTTGGGGATTAAATCGGGCGAATAACAACACGTTACTTTTACGTGAATTTGAGGGTAAATTTCTTTATATTATGCTACTCGAGTTTCTAGAGTAAAGTAACATAGGTATATAGTTATGTTTTACACCTACCATGAATAAATAATATATTATCACATTGTTCCGATTTTAATACAAGTATCTTACTAATAGTATCAATGCCTACTTATTTTAGATTGTTTTTCCAAAATAAATGTTTACATAAAATTCTTTTTTTTTTTTTTTTTTTTAAATAGAGATGCGAACACGGAATACGTGTCACATCAATATTCTTACTATTTTCAAACTAAGCTAAACGCTTGTGCTATGGAAATAGGACTAACTTGCTAGTCTGGGCTGAGATTCGAACCCGCGACCATTGGATCATGAGGCGAGTGTCCTAACCACAAGACCAACAAGCTACTCACATTATAACATAACATTAAGAACAAATTTATGTAAATCTTCCGTGCATGATTTTTCGAGACATTCTGCCGTCTAGGTATATCAGACCTCTCTGACCGAAGTTTCGGATCCCATTGCAGGGTCCATCATCAGGGCTGGTCGTGAAAACCTGGGGACGTAGGTATGTAAATCTGTTTGAAGCGTAATCGATAGAATTGAGAAAGGGTTGTTCAGACGGTTTGAACATGTGGAACGTACGTCTGAGAAGAAATAAGACGCGATTTATGAAAAAATCTAGAATATTGTCAAAATAACAATACTGCTATGGATATGCTTATTGTCCAAACTGTATAAAATAGATCGTAGATCTGAATAGGTATTTCGAAAGAAATGATAAAATGTTAATATGTACCTAGGTACCTACCTATATTCATATTGTTTTCAACTATTGAATCCGAGCACGTAAAAATACATACATATATTAAAAGGGTTTGGCGTTCTATCCTCATTGCTTACGACTGTGGGCGAATGTCGTGATTGTGAAATACAAAATTATAATCCAATGCAAAATGTTTATTTTCGACACTGGCATTATAAGAACAATATTACTATACTTTTTCCATCAATGTACCTACCTAGGCATGGTTGGTAAAAAAAAAATGTCGTTTATAAAACATCATCTAGGTAGGTACGTTCTTACAATTAATAATTAATAAATGACCCGCATGATTGAAACGTCACAAACCTACAATGATTGCAAGCACGTGCGCGATATATGGATGCAAAAGAAGCGAATGCATAGGTATACTATACCTACACACATTACCTACTATAGATTAGTATTTAGAACTATACAGAGGATAGAACATGAATTTTTTTTTAATAAATTAAGCCACCGATATGGCCTTATGAAGAATTATGACATTTTTGAATGATGTCTATACCATAACCCTTATATATGGACAAAATAATTCATATGAGTCAGATACTAAATAATATAGATAAGACTCTTACCAATATGAACATGAATTATACCACTTAAATACCAAGAATCTCAAACGACAACGAAAACAATCGATTAATTTGTCTAATGTCAATTCTATGAAATTTAAATCCAAATGCCAACATTTATATGATGTTTATAGCATGTAAGAAGTTTTTAAATCGCACAACACTGATATAAAATTTTGGTAAATCTAATTTTGCTTTTTAACGACAATCAAATCACTATTTATGCACTAATAACTACTTTCAACGTTCGTATTTATTCAAGCACGCGACTGAATGCGCAATGACATGTTCCATGGATCTAGACTATGATGAACATAGACAATAATTGATTATCTATAAACAGAAGATCATAGTGACAGATGCGTCTAATTGACATGTGCGTGTAAGTGACGTATGTTTATCGTTCAATTATTTTAGTTACACTTAGGAAATTACGCCGATGGCCGACGGCAAATGTAAGTACGATGGAATATATAAATTTTTTTACCTTTACTTTTCGGCGAATCCGGCGGTGAATGAGATCCGAGTCCTGTGTATTGAGGCGGCATGAGATCGACAACTATCGATGGGTTGCTGGTGCTTTTGTGCACGTCGACACCGTAATTCCTGAACCCTTGCATCTTCAAATGTTTCGATTCCAAAAAATGTCAAAAAAACTTCTTTTAAAACAGTCAAAATCACTTCAAAACATAGCGCATTACACAAAACCACCACAAATACAAAATAATCTTGTGAAACTAATTTTAAACACAGTATATTATGTTTAAATATACACGGTACTAATATTTTCAGACTCTAAATCGGCTCATTTAGTTCGAAAATGATTAGAATTAACGTGAGTCGACGTCCCGCCAAAATTGCTGTCAGTGACTGATTGGGACGAGCGAACGCACCGCTTTCTATATACAAATTTCCGTAGGAGTTTGAAAAGGCGTGGCTTTGCATTCGCCACGGAGGATTTCCTCCCTGACCCCGCCTGGCAACACCGCCGGCGGCCAATGGGAAG
Organism: Agrypnia vestita; assembly: GCA_016648135.1. Classification (NCBI taxonomy): domain Eukaryota; kingdom Metazoa; phylum Arthropoda; class Insecta; order Trichoptera; family Phryganeidae; genus Agrypnia; species Agrypnia vestita. The sequence continues at coordinate 28,643 of JADDOH010011075.1, read as the reverse complement.
CGAGAGCTTTTTTCCGCGCCAATAGCGGTCGCGCAATTTAAAATGCTTCCGCTTCGTTCTCGTTCATTCTCCCGCGCGATGAGAGGGACGCGTTCCGTTCTTTTATCAACAATGGCGGTTTTGTAATAAGAGCCTTTGAATTGCCGCATCTTTCGTTGCATCCTCGCTTCGTCGGCCCGAGCGGCGTCGAAAAGGGACGTGAGATTCGCGTCATTATTGACATCATGACGCGCGCTCTCTTTTCCGCGCGTTGGATTTTCTCGTTCCCAGTAGAGACGGCCTCTGTTGGGAATATTAGAAACGTAATAACTGCTCTGGGAATTAGATTATTTGCGTCTCGTTTCGATTCTCATTCGGGGCGTGTTGTGCGAGGGCGACGGCATAACCGAGGGATTATGACGATAATTATGCTGCGTCTCGCTCGGTCTTGCGTGGAAATTTACAGCTCGGGTGAGATGGAGAGAGGCGGGAATAACGAAAGATTATGGGGCATAAATGGACGTCAGAGAAAATTAAATAGACGAAGGTTTGCGCGGGAACTGATGTAGAATTTATTTTCATTACGGCTTTAATTGGTTTGAGAAAAGGATTTTACTTGTTACTTTGAATGCCACGCCTTATTACGGTGCTCAGAGAAGCTTTTAAACACGAGAAAATACGGATAATGACGTTGCCTTATGGACGTTTCAAATGTCGTTCTATGTTTAATTATCTTTGAGGCGGATGAATAAATACACCGGTATTTGGTTATAGTCAATTAAAGTTAGATATATTTTTTAATCCTATTAATTTCTTTTTTGATGTAGGATTTAGCCAATTAATATCGCACTTTTTTTCATACTTAAATCGAATTGAACATGAACTGCACATGATTTTGAATTAATTATGTAGGTAGGTACCTACTAGCTGTGCCTGTAGCTTCACCCGCGTGGAATTTAGTTTGAGACAATAAGAGTGTCAGTGAAAAATCAATATAATCTAAACTACTCGTCCAAACAATGTTGTGTAAAAGGCAATTTTTATCTAAATAAAATTATCCCGACGATATCTAAGCAAAATTATTTTGATAAGAATTTAATATTGCCTACTTAATAAATTCCCCCAGACAGATTAAAACTAATTTTAAATATATGTATATTTTATTCGTATTTTATCAATTTGTGAATTAACCTTAACATATACCTTTGGACTTTTTTGTAGTTTTTTTTCAGTTCTACAACTTTTTTATGAAAATCATTCATTTATCTCTTACTGTTAAGGCAGCGTTCGTAAGAAACGCATCGCTTGACCGTTTTTTCGTCGGATTTAGTTGTGAAAAAGGTCACCACGAAAAGCCCTTTTATTTCAACTGGATAATATTTATCCTATTATCCCGTTTTTTTTTAATTATTGTGATTTCTAATAGTAGATATCAACATATAAATAAAAGGCATTTAAAAATCAACAAAAACGGAAATTTTCTTACAAATTTAAAACATTACAACGTAATCAATAATAAATATTTCTTAATTATCTATGTACGGATTCTAGATAATGAAGTAAACTTTATATGTATAAAAAAAAACAAGTTATGCGTACATATAAACATTAATTAATTAGCAAACAACTGGCTTACCTCCAAAGGTAGAACAGCAACTGAAAATTTACTTACTGTAATTGCGTAATAATGTCTTTAAATAAAAATATATACCTATATAAATAAATTAATTAATTAAGGAAAACAAAAAAATAATCTTAAACAAAACTTTAACCCTTTTTACATTAAACAATTATTCTACACATATTTACACTTGGACTTATGACTAACTCAACTTTCACTAACATTCCACTTGATACTCTATAGATACATAATAACTACCTTATGAAAATAAATACTACTGACGAACTCGAAAAAAAATTATAATTGTGTGCTATAACGCCACTCTGGGACAGGCCTAGCCTAGTAGAGTGGCATAATCCACAAATTAAACAAAACAAAAAAATGTGTAAATTATCTTATGTTTTATCTTATGTTCTATTGTTAAATTAGTATTAAGTATCTTATTTGTAAACAAGGATTTTTAAATAAATAATAAAAAAAAAAAATAATAATAATAATAATAATTAAAACGTTGTTTTCCCTAGAACACTGAAAACGATTCTTTTGGCCGCGGCCTGTCGATTATTGCTTATATTTTCTTAACTGTTGTAAATAATGTTCACTTTAATACTTTTGTGTAAGAAAAAAGGTTCTATCTAAGTTATTTCCCTATAAACATTGCAGTTTATAATATACATTCTGATATAAATGAATAATATAAACCCACATTTTCGTGAAAAAACGCCGAAATACGCATTTGCATTGAATATTTTTTACCCAATTTAATGATCATGTTTGTCTGCTTTAGACAGATTTCCTTCAGGGCTGGAAAGTGCTGAGGATAATTTTTCTATACAGCACTATGGAAGAGCAAAGGGTCTAATGTGACCCTGTACTCTGAAGGACAATAGATAAAATAAGAATAATTTTGAACTTTATCCTGGGAATTTCCTCGCAATTACAACCTAACGACTATTGACATTATCCCCATTGTCTAAGCATTCTAATGATGATCATTTAGCCTGAATATATTATTACATTAGCGATTTACTGCCATTAGATGCCATTAGAGGTAAAACTACAGTACGGCCACTCTATGATGGCACTTTTGACGTTTAGACTTACATGAAGTTTCGTAATTAATGACAGCTAAACATTGTAGGACAAATGCTATACTTTATTGCGCGAACGCCAGAGTAGTGATGTCCATCAACATTAAATATGGAATGAACGAAATGATTCAAAATGTTATAGGATATTGATTGCCTGTATAATATGCGTAGAATACGCAGAATAAGTATCCAAAATAACACAACAAATCTGACAGATCGATTGTGCCCTCTAAATATGATCTTTTTCTATGGCTTTATTAGAGGGCAAAGAAAACGGCTACAAAACAATAAAAGACGGATCAGACCGGGTGATGTTTTTTTGTCTCTTTTTCTCTCATGTGTCGCCATATTGTTTAAACTGAGTAAGCTCTATTTTACCACGTATAAAGGTTTGGTAAAATGCTTTATTATCCCTCTATATATTGTAGATACTCTAAGGTTTTGACAGTTTTGTTTTAACATTGTTACGGAGAGAACGAATATGTGCACGCTGAGATTACGATATTATTTTTTACCTGGCTTTAGATTTCGGACATTGATACTTTTATATTTTGACCCCTGCTCGTTAATTTGGACTTTGTGAAATGTGTTTTATTATTCTTCTATAACCTTTTCTATGTACAAAGACTTTCTCAACTTACACCATGCGACGAATTTTTTTTTCGGCTGAATTTTTTCGTTAATGATTTTAAGTGTGTCACAACACTATTACGATCTGTCAAAAATGCCGTCTTACGATGGCTCAAGTATAATGTTAACGATCCACCTGTATTTTACAGGTAATTCGCTTTCCTTTAAAAGTAAATTTGATATATTAATTTTATGGATTCTTAGAAATGTTGGTAAATAAGGGCAGCTGTGGACAAATTGAGGGAGTTATATAATTTTCGTAGCCATTATCGTTTCTCGTACTTTTGGCTAGCAGAAATTACCAGCATTGCAAAATAAAACTGCGAGAACAATACTTAGAAAAAAATCGCTCGCAATAGGCATAAACTGACACTAAGCTGCTACCGACTTTGTACAAAAAATTAAGATGCATACATATTTTATAAGTATGCTGGATGACTCGTAGCTAGTAGTAAAAATTTTACAGGCGGATTCCCGTCTTGATAATGAGTGAAAATGATAAAGCAACCATGCAAATTTTTGAAGAAATGAAAACTTCTTTCAGAGCATTCTGCGTTCTTTCTGAACAGTGAAGTAAAGTGAACCGTCACGCTCGGGTGATGTGACGCTGAATCGGGTTTACTCGGCTCCAGTCGTCATCAGCCACGTTTACTGTCTGACAAGGAGTGCATCGGTCCAATAATTACGTTTTTATTATTACCAATTATAATAATAAAATAATATTATGCATGTTTTGCATATAATCAGTGTAGTATTTCACGTGTAGGTATGTACGGTGCGTTTACCTACAGTTAATACATAGTACTTTATTTAAGGGTAGTTTAATGTAATACGCGTATTATATACAATTAAAATATTACACTGATCATATGTATATGATACACTTAGTGCTGCATGTTACGAATAGTGAAAAATTTATTTCGCATCAAGGTAAGTTCTCGCATTTCTTCAACAATACGAAGGGCTCGAACACCAATTAGTATAAGTTAATAATGATATTAATAAATACATAGTTTACTTCTTATCAAAAGTTGATTATTTTTGAAGCGAAAACTTATTTTTTTAAGTAAAAATTTCGTGCACACTTTCTTTATTTAAATATGGCTATTATTTATTTGCATTTAAACATTGATAGATCTGTATGAACTTTAATGTGCATTTATTTATTTATTGATATAAATAAATGTTTCTCGTAAAAAAGAAATTTAAAAAAAAAAATCGCAATTTTTTGTTATTTTTTTAAAGATTTTTTTTAATTATAAATAAGTTATGGACTTTACACAAAGTAACGGGGACAGACAGACAGAAAATGAAATTATTATAATTGGGATAAACATGATATAATAAGTAATTTACATTAGAGATATAACGATACATAATTCTGCCGATATGAAACAGATATTGATTATTGCAGTAAATAATCGGCGATACCGTACCGACAACTAATGAAGTCCTCTCTTATACATTTTTACCCAGCATCCAAAGATTTTTCAGGTGTTTTTGTCTCGTCTCTATTTTGCACAAATCTGGCGATAATATATTTTTATTATTAACTAAGTAAATATGTATAAGTAAGTATTCGAATTTAATTTTTATTAGAAACCCAACATCGAAAAGACAAATAAGAGTGCCAAATCAAAACTAATATTATTTATTAATTAATAATTATCATTAAACAAAGTTTTCAAAAATTATCAAACATAATAATTTCGTTTGTCTGTCCCCGTTACTTCGTCTAAAGTCCGTAATTTCATTCGAATTCACGTCTAAAAAAATTAAATTAAACGGCCGGAGGTGGGGACTGGAACTGGCCGCTCTGCATGTTGCTACGGACGCCTCTCCGTGGACCGCCAAAAGATAATATAAATATATACTAGGGCTTAATGAACCTGCGAACCAATGTTCCGTCATTTTTGGCGGGTTACAGTTAGTTCATTAATAATTATCGTTAAATAAAGTATTCAAAAATATCAATAATAATTGAAGTTAAATTTTGACAAGCTTTTGTTAGGAAAGCAAAGTTTATTCAAATTATTATGTTTGATATCGGTTGATAAATATAGCGATCTGCTGATTAAATCGGCCGATATATCGTGATCGGTATCGTTACACCCCTGATTTACATAAAAATTATTTAATTTACATAAATTACTTTAAAATGATTAGATTAATTGGCATTTAATTCGTTCATACTTATAAATGGTCTCGTACCTATACTATACCAAGACAAACGAGACATCACGAAGTATTATTTGTAGGGGCCTAAAGGAATATCTGTGCATTACATTCACCCTTAACACGCATGCATCGTATCGCCTTGGAAACAAATTCACGGAATTCGTAGACATTCTTCGTTGTAGGAGCATACCCGAATTAAATAATTACTTAGACTTAAAATATACCAATAGAATTAATCACAGTTTAATTATCAAAATTTTCATGCATGTTTTGTACCTCATGAATGAGGGTGTCCCGTATCTCGACGTCAAGCCGAAATCGGGTGATAGCCCAAGTCATAATAGATATCAGAAAAATATTTGAAAAAATTAAAAAAAGTCTGTTAAATCTAGACAAAGTATTGATTTTGAATACTTGGTTTGGTCAAAAAGTGACATTTTCTTCCAAGATGGAGCCGTTGGCTTTGACTTTTGGACAAAAGTTTACAGAAATATTATTCAGGATTACATAATAATAAAAAAAATGTAGAAAAATAAAGATTTGTAGCAACAGGAGTGAAAAGATCGTCACAGGATGTAGATTTTTTTGGTTTATTTTAAATGCTTATAATTTTTAAAACACATGACTTTTTAAAAAATATTTTTCTGCTAACTATTATGACTTGGCCTATCACCCGATTTCGGCTTGATACGAGACACCCTGTATATTTATTTATTTTAAAGTGTCCTAATTATTGTTCATTTACCTTTTAAATATGTTTTAATTTTATCTTATATAATTATGTTTTATTTTATTTTATCTGGTATTGGTTTAATTACCTTTATTTTACTTTATTATCAATTTGTTAAAGGTTTATAATTATTACTGTTTGCTTGTGTACTACTACCTAATCATTTTTCTATATATACTGTTCATTTATCTTAAACATGTTTTATTTCTATTATTATTTTTAATCACTTACCTACTTTAAAACGTGTTTTATGTTAGGTATATTTTTTGCAAGGCTTTTATAACACCATGATAATAGACACTATAAAAATGCAACTACTTTTTTAGAAGCTGCCGGCTACAGGCAACATTTGTACCAGTGCGTGCAAAGAATGCAAGTGCACCATTAGTACGCGAAACAAAAGGCCATAAATATCTGCGCCGGTGCTGACAACGAGTGCACGGCTCGATTTCACGGGCCGAATGTTTATATTTATATTTAGAGCCGCCATAAACAGGAACGAAGCCGGCGACTGCGGTCCTGGTCCGGGGTTCGAGTCCGGCGGCGTCTCAAAGCGCTTCCTAAATTATGATTTATATTCCCTATTCCAGATTTATATTCCCTATTCCAGATCTGGGCCCACTGGGCGAAAGGGACGCGTTTTGCGACGCCGGTTTCGGGAGCATTCGTTTTGCTTTCGGCCTAGAATTTATTTTTATTTTTATTTGTATGTATAATGAATTTGTTGATATTATTGTTCTTAGTCCTCCTCACTAGGGGTTCCTGTGCTGAGGCGGACTAGTTTATACTTATTTATTTTCTATTTTTAAATTACTGCGTAGTTTTCAATACTCCTTCTAATTTATCTGCATCGACTTGTTTTAGCCATGCTTTTATCTTTTTTTTGAACTCTTCAATCTTTTCAATATTTTTGAAGGTTGGGGGAAGGACATTGTAGAGTTTTGTTGCAAAATAGATATAGCTTCTTTGGCCAAAAGTTGTGTTGTAAGTTGGTATATTTCTATTTACCATTTTACTGCCTCTCGTATTATACGGCGGTGTTGTATTGTTTTGTTTTGTGTCTTTAAATTGGTGTAAGAGAATACTCTTGGCATATATTTGTTTTATGCTCGGTACGTAAATTTATTTTGAAATTTACAAAAAGGTAGTTGATCATGGCAGAAACACAAGATGCGCTACAAATCGAATATTAACCCTAGAAGTCTAATCTATCTTGGAGGTACATAAAGCCTTAACATACGTCTCAGAGGCGTACATATATAAATGACAACCTGTAGGCTAAAATATATCTATTTATGTCATATTTTTCGAAGGAAGTTTAAGGTTGGGATATTAACTAATAATTAAACACAGATTTATCAATAAAAACTATAATCACAGTTATTATTACAACAAAATAAAAAATTACGCTTATATTCAAACTAAAAAAGTCAACTTCTCAGAAATCAACTGAAACATATATTTTATTAAAATAATCTAATATTTTTTTAACATTAATTACTTATTCTTAGGACATACATTAAAAGTAATCAGATTTTTAATGACTAGCTATAATTTAAGCGCAATCTACACAGACATCAACTTTATGTTCGCAACATACCGACTTTTTGCACTTAAAGCACACTAATTTTTACATTCTCTTTTTTTTGTAAGAGCAAAAAGCGCATTATTTACGTTTTTTGGGCTCAGGTTCTCCTATCTGAAGTTGATTACACACGCAGCATTCTTGTAAAGGGAAAACCTCTTCAGTAACATAATTATTCTCATCTTCGCTTTCAACGTCGTCCACAAACTGGTTGTCCTCGTCTTCAGAAGCTGATTCTCCTAGAAAAGACGGCCGAAATATCGTCACTGTGTAATCTATTAGACCGCGACATATTTATATCTGAAACAATGCCGAGATAAACATAAAATGTACAAAAAACTAACGAAAGTAAAATCACACAACCTTAGTCCAAAGTTACACAAAGCCTAAACATACGTCTCGCAGGCGTGTTGTACGTCAATAAGTAAAAAATGGCGGGACTTGCCTTACCGACACAGGTACCATCGGCAAGCTCCCGTGGGCAAATGAGTTGGTTAAACAGCATGTGGCGCTAACTTCACCCGTTAGAAAGAGATAGAGAATTTTCGATTTCGTGTACGCCTCGCAGGCGTAGATTAGGCTTCTAGGGTTAACAATACCGAAAATAACAAACAAATATCGTCTGAGGACACTTGAATATCGAGTTCCAATGTTCTTGAACAAAATACAAAGTACCTTTCCCTCAGGACTAAAAACTCCAAAATCAGTGGCAGAACTTAAAAAGTGGTTATTAGAAAATGACATAAGTTATAATTGAAATGATGTAAAGCGTTTTATTATGATAATGACAATGAATAATTAGTGATGTAAATACTTATATATATTTCTCTTCCTTTTTCATTAATTTTTGCTTTATATATTTTTAATTTGCTATTTTCTTTATTGATTTCTCTTTTCTTAATTTGCTTAAAATTTTTAACTTTGTACTGAAAATTTCTCTTATGTTGTTTTTTGTACTTAATTGTTTTCGTTTTTTATCTCTTATGTTTATAAAGTGAATAATATTTTGTAATAGTGTAGCTTTCAATTGTAAAAATGAAGACAGACGTCTTTTTAGACGTTTTGTGGGACTAGATATTATAAAATGTAAAGAAAATAAATAGACAAATTAAAAAAAAAAAGTTGAGTCCGCTTGGATTTTTCATGTGTAACATCCTCTAGCTTTCCTCTAGATTTCCTGTGGCAGTGATTTCGTAAAAAAGGACCGAAATGCGTAACAGGAAATAAGACGCGCGCAATTTCATTTAATCAATGAGCGCGCGCGATGGAAAAAAATTATCGTTTATAAACAAATCAATATCCAGCTAGTGCCATCACAGCGAAGACGCACACTTCCAACAGCCAACGCTTCTGATTTTGTATATATGTTGCGCGTCAGTGTGGATGTTGTAACTTTGAAATATTTTAGCTTATATCTTCGAAACTATCCAATAAATACTTTTTTTTTACATTATTGTAAACAATAACTACCCTTGATGATTTATATTCTTAAATTTTATGCACATTTCTAAATAAAAATGTGTATGGTAGATATAGAGTACCTACCTGGTGTGGCAAAATTCAATAATAAATAAATGCAAATAATAAATTTACTTGTATTTACTAATTCATATAGGTTTTAGCTTTTTTAAATTTTGATGTTTATTTCTGTTGCTGCTCTATTGGCATTTTTAATTGTGAGATTTCAAATGTTACACATCATACGCGACTATTGTAAGGCTCGCTCGTTTTTTTATTGTACGAGGTTTATTTGGGAAAAAATAATAACCTCGCAGGACTAATATATATTCCTGCCTTGATTGTGAGTCGAAAATTTTCGAGCAAACATGACCAAATATCAATATGAAATTATGGAGAAATGCGATATTTTTTGTAAAACGTTGGACTATCATTACAGTTACTTATCTGGAATATGAATAAAGAGTCAGGAACTCTCAAAGAGATAGTAAAATAAATTGTTTTCTTATTAAAAATGTTAAATTATATTAATTTATGTAAAAATATCTAGCAAATAAAACTATTAAAATTGTGGGATGCAAAAACAAAGGCAGCAATATAAAAAAAAATTAATGCAGTCATCGAGGATTACTTATTAATATTGTACTGACTTCGAGATTTTGTAAGAAACATAGCCTTTACATTTATAAGAAACATTATTTTGAAAGGGATAGATATATAAAATCTAGAATTCAGTGCATTTTAAATTAGTAATCCTCGGTGACTGTATTCAAAAAAAATTTTTTTGGATGTTGCTGACTTTGCTTTTATAATCCACTTATGTTCTATTATCTGTATTCTTTCAAATATTTGAAAGGACTGCTAGAGAAATCTGTGGTCCTTTCCATGGTGTAGTACATATATATAACTTCGCTGGTAATGATACCTCTTTATTTTTATAGTGAAATATTAACCAATACTTTTTTTAATGTATACCGGTTGTTTCATAGCTAGTAGCAACAACTTTGTATTCACTTCTTGATAATAAGTCGAAAATATTCAAGTAACCGTGACCTAATACATATCAATAGTAATGCAATGTCAAAGTTTGCATTTTTCTCCATTTCTGTCTCCTTTTATGCAAAAAGCTTAACAATCATTACATTAACATAACGAAACAATGCGAGTATTACGCACTGTACCAACACTAACTAATCTTCAAGCATATATGAAAAGATCTATACGATGTGGGATTTTTTAGATGACGAAACATTCAGTTCGCAGGACTGCGTTTGAAAAACCGTATCCCTCGCTATCTCTCATACATATTTGCACCTTCTGGACAAACTGAAGCAACTCTGGAAGACCTAATGGCTTTATTGCAGCATCCCATTGCCATCCCGTCCCGAGCACAGGGTGCTTGGAAACTGCGTTCACTAATTGAACACTGGAAATGAATACAGCACTAAGTGCCAGAATGTTCATTTTAAGATACAAGCTAAAGAGCGAATACTCTTTTCCGCTCTTTATCTGCTATTCTATACACCTTTTCTTTGATATTTTCAACACGACTGCACGCTGGTACAGTAGCCGGCAAACATCTTGAAATTCTACGGCGTAGTGGGGGGAAGTTTGCGCATCTACCTTTCTACCAGCGAGACCCAAATTTCGTCTTCTGCGCATTCCCCCACCACGCCAAATAATTTCAAGAAGTTTGCCGGCAACTGTAACTCGTGTGAGTTAGTCACCCCATCCCAATTAAAATAATTTCGTTGTCTGTCCGTCTGTATGTCTGTCTGTCCCTGTAACATTGGTAACGTCCTTAACTTATGTTTTTTGATGCGTACCTAACATCTTTCCTCTCGCTTTCCTGCAATCTGTGGCAGTGATTTTGAGAAAAAGCACGGAAATGCAGACGCCGTTTTTTTGGCGTTTAATGTTTGACAGATATAAAATTAATGAATTCAATCAATTAGAAAGCTCATTATTCGTAATTGTGAATAAATTAAGGTATATTTTCTGATTAATTGAATTCATTAAACATCAAAATTGGCGGCAATGTAATGTTATACATACCTGTCAAGATTATGATAAAGATATGACATCTCAATATTGCTATTTTCAGAATAGCACAGAACACGAGGCATGTGATTTGTCTAAATTTCCAGAGTCAAGTTATTTAGTATTTCCTCTCCTTGTTGGTTAGGTGATATTCTTGACGTGCTTCGGTATTTTATTGAAGAGTTGTGGTTCCGTATTCTCTTTGTTCTTGGGATATTATGTCCCTTTTTACTCCCTTTATCTTTTTACTTTTACTCCCTTTATATTAACTCGTGGCGGTTGCTTGCTTGCTTGCCGGCTTGCCGTCAAAAAAAACTTTGGATCGATTTTTGACCCTTTTCCCGTGATCCAATCGAGCTGAAACTTGGCAAGTAGACTCGTGGCGACGATCAAGAAGATCTATCAAATTTTCATTAAAAAAAATTAATAATTATGCTATAATTTCGGATTTTTAAAATTTTTATCGGTTTTTTCAAATTGGAATCATTACCAAAGTTTGATTACTAGCAACGGCGGCCCGATAACGTCGCGGAATATTTTCTAAATTTGAATTACTCCGTCGGTATGCACAATAGGTACTTCACTACGACTGTCGAAAATCTAAATTGACTGACAAATGTTTTTAGAATTTAGTCTTCAAAGCATGAAGTGTCTCATCAAAGCTCAAAACATCTGACATTTTAAACTAACTAACTAACTAACTTACCATCACGCCGTTTCCCCGTGGGGGTAGGCAGAGAGGATAGAGCGCCATACTCTTCTGTCCTGACATACAACTTTTGCTTCGTCTACATTCATTCATCTTCGCATGCAAGATCGACGGTTGTTCATGCTTCTAACAGGATCATCTTCCAGTATCTGGTTAATCTGGTCATGCCACGTCTTTCGTGGTCGCCCTCTCTTTCTGGCGCCGTCATCACGTGCATCGTATACCTTTCTTACCATTCTTTCCTCATTCATTCGCTCAACATGCCCAAACTACCTGTGCGACCCTATTTTTATTCTATGTATTACAATACATAGAATACATACATAGACATTTTAGAAATATATTAAATTAATGTAAGTTTAGTGTTATGTTATATGTTTTAATTCGTCTTTAATTGTTGTTATATTTTACAAAGAAAGGGAGCATATTAAAAACTTGGTTTTTATGGGTTACTTTTTTCGTTTTTACGGTTGAAACGCCCTGTGGCAGTTTTGTCCTCGCAATAAAATAATACTTAGTGAATCCCTTTTGGGATTAATATAAAAATTATGCCATTAATATAAAAATATTCAAAAAATTATGCCTCATACTCAAGAATTCGAATTAATTAAATCGGATTTTCTTTCAAATCAGACTTCGGTTGGACAGTTCAAACGTAAAAAGTTCGCTTTTACTTTTGAAACGCCCTGTGGCCGTTGTCCTCGCAATAAAATAATATTTAGTGAATCCCTTTAGGGTCGGGTGCCGCCGGCCGTAATGGCTTATAAATTACAGGAACGGTAGTCTAATGGGTATTTTGTCAATACCCGGGCCCGGGCCCTTAATGCCTTTACTGCTCGCGACAGTAAAACCATTTCCACACAAATTAGTGACGGCCAATCGTAAAAGTCTGCAAACTCTCCTATCATCTCTTGTCCCGCGCTGGTAATAAAATATTATCACTTTACAAGCGACACTACTACCTACACATCTTTTCTCGCTTTATCTGACTATCATCGATGTCTTGGAGGCACTGATGCACATGCTTATTAATTGATGTATATTATAGATGTCTTAACAGAGACGAAACTATATTTTTATACATATGCGTAAAGTGATCCCTTAAGCCAAGCGTATGATAGGTCGTAAGTCCTATGTACACCCATAAAGACTTCTATACCTACTCTCCCTTGAGACGGAAGCGCTCATCGCAATGGCTGAACCCTGCCGAACCAGCCAAACCATGCCCCAAGCGAAAATTGACTCCAAAAAAGTTACTTGTGAGCGTTTGGTGGACTAGTGCTGGTGTCGTTCACTATAGCTTTCTTAAATCTGGCCAGACGATTACGGCAGATGTCTATTGTCAGCAACTGCAAACCATGATGGAAAAGCTAGCTGCTAAACAACCGAGGCTGGTTAATCGCTCTAGGCCACTGCTGCTTCATGATAACGCTAGACCACACACTGCACAACAGACGGCTACCAAATTAGAGGAGCTTCAATTGGAATGTCTAAGACATCCACCGTACTCTCCGGACCTTGCCCCAACAGATTACCATTTTTTTCGAAATTTGGATAACTTCTTGCAAAGGAAAAAATTCAACTCCGATGGGGCAGTCCAAACCGCCTTCAAAGATTTTATTGATTCCCGTCCGAATGGTTTTTTTAGTAAAGGGATCGATGAAATACCTATGAGATGGCAAAAGTGCATAGATAGCAATGGTACATACTTTGATTAAATAAATATATTATAATAAAAAAAAATCGGCTTTATGTTCCTCCCATACTAAACGTCAATTTCATATGTAAGGACCTAATATTTCACATGCTTATTTTTGAGCACGCTTTCCTGGGTTTCAATCCGCGGGATTGGTTTGCAGCAAATCACATCTCCTTCTCCATTCTGCTCGGTCTCCGGCGATCCTCTTCAGCTCTGCGTAGGAGGCACAATTCATATCTTGGCATACTTGCTCGAGATATTTACGGCGAGGGCGCCCTCTGGCAATCTTTCCCTCTAACATTCCCTCCAGTATAGTTTTGAGCAGATTTTCATGGCGTAAAATATGCCCCATCCATTTTGTCATCATGTGCCTGGTTTCATCGAACCTGCTGAGAACCTCTTCATTGGTAATGTGGTCTCTGCAGGAAATTCCTAGGGCACGTCTGTAGGTCCACATCTCGAAGGCTTCTAGCTCATTAGCATACTCAAAATGTGTCTCGTGTCAGCAAAAATATACAAGGTGTGTACCATCAAGTTTATGCTAGCAGCATAAACTTGACCGGTAGATTTCTGCCCATGTTATGAGTCTAAAATGTTCAAGCAACCGTGAGCTAATATCAATAGTTACAGAGTTATGCAATATCAAAATTTGCATTTTTTTTTCAATATTTTCGACTTATTTTTTACAAAACGTCGAAGTATCGTTGCAGTAGTAGGTATATGTCGACTACGAAAAATTAATTCGTTTCAATGAAAGTTAAATAAAACATTTTTTTTTTCATTTTATTTGACTTGTATTAAAGGGAATGATTTTTTCATTCTAGATATAAGTTACTGTATTAGCCCTGATGATGGACCCTGCAATGGGATCCGAAACGATGGCCCGAAAGGTCGTACCAACACGGCATAATACCCCAGTAAACACAAACTTGAAGATTCTGAGTGGCCGTGAAAACCTAAGAACATTATTTTAAAATATGTTTAAATATTACATAGCTAGTGGCAATAACTTCAAGTTGCTCGTATTTTTTCGCTTTATCGAGTACCGTTCGATATCGATGAGTTTTTCGATTATCAATTTCTAACTATAGTGCTCGATAATGAACTATATTATCAGATATTTTCACTTTTTGTACACTGACGTCACTGACATTATTTATTGTAAGGGAATCCTTTTTTAATTTTTAAAAATTAAAAAATCAACACACGATTTTGAGAGTTCGATATTTTTACTATCATCATCAACAACAACTGAACAGTATCAGTTGATAATGGCACAAAAAAGGCAAAAAAACACCTAACGTAGTGAAAAATGTAAATATTGATGGTGATCTCGTTGAAAAGGTTTATGAAATAAAATATTCTATACTTATAGAGGAAAGATTTGATTGTGTGTTTGAATTGAATAGGCTCCAGAACTACTGGACCGATTTGAAAAATTCTTTCACATTCAGAATCCTACATCATCCCTGATGAACATAGGCTATAGAATATTTTCAAAAATGTTAGGGATCCGTATGAAAACTTCGATAATGTAACCCAACGTGTGAAAAAATTACGAAAAAAAAACCTTATATTGCGTACGCTGCTGAAATTATTGCCAATAGAACAAAGTAATGTACTACAGTTTTATAGAGGACATTAATATCTACAAAAAGTCTGCGATACCATATATCTAAGTATTACAGTTATGTTACAATAACTTATGTTAACATTAGATGGAAACATTGTTTTTTAGAGAACAGCGGACCCTTTGTTTTCCCTCACAAACTTATTTTTTACTTAATCCTTAACCCGTGCAACGCCGGGTACGACCAGCTAGTTAGGTATAATTTTAGATTCTATATTAACTTTGGCAGCATATTTTGAATATGTTCTAAAAAAAATAACAAAAAAAATATTTTTTCTTGGAAGTTTGAGAAAAAAATTTAATAAAAATAGTGCAGAGTTAATATACAAAACTATAATAACTCCTCACATCAGCTATTGTACTACAGTCTTGTATCTGGCCAATGAAGGAAACATCGAGAAACTACAAGTGATGCAAAACAGGGCAATGAGAATCATATTAAAATAAAGTAAATACACCAGAATTGAATAAATGAGAAAAGTACTCAATTGGATGGAAATTAAAAACAATACTTATTTATAACGTTCTCATATTTATATATAAAATTTTCAATAACAAAATTCCAAAATATTTTTTGAACAAAATTATTGTAAATAGTGATTTACATACATATATAACACCAGAAATAGGAATAGAATAAGATTATTATATAAGAAAAAAGTATGTACACAAAATTGTCTAATGTACAGAGGTGTAAAAACTAACCCATAAAAACCAAATTTTTATTATACTCCCTTTCTTATTTACTAGTGGAAACAGGTTTAGCGCTTAACCTATGCATTGGGCTCGAGTCGGGCGACACTACGAAAGGGAGTAATAAAAAATTTCGAAAAATCCAAAATTATACTATAATTATTAATTTTTTTAAACGAAAAATTTGTTAGATCATTTTTATCGTCGCCCCGAGTCTGTCTGCAAAGTTTCAGCTCGATCGGATTACGGGAAAAGGGTTAAAAATCGATCCAAAGTTTTATCGACAGATAAGCAAGCAAGCAGACGCTACGAGTTAAAAGAAAGGGAGTAAAAATACCTATATGAATAGATGCCAGAAAACATGAAGAATATAAATAAAATGACTGAATTTAAAAACAAATGCTATAATAATTGTAAAAATAGTATAGAATTGTAGAGCGTAAGATGTATTATTCATTATAGATGGTACCATAGATTAGATTTTTATTTTATTTATTTATTTCTATTTAATTTCAAGCATAAAATTTTGTTTGGACTGTGCCTGTCTCACTAGAAATATCTGTTTTGAGACAGGCATAGTTCACAATATTGTGTAGGTTCAAAACACAGTAAATAGATAATAAAGTGTTTAAAGTAATATAATAGAAAATATATCATATATATGAGGTTATATTGTGTTAGTGTGTTTGTGTAAGTGTGCCTATTTTATTTCTCCCATTGTTTCGGATCCACTGTTTTATTTTGTATTTTATATAGATTAGATGTAAATGTAAATATGTAATGTGTTAAATACTGGTTAATATACAAATTGTAATATTAACTAACTTAAGAAATAATTAAAATAAAAAAATAATCTGCCGAAACGGGCGTCCTGTTTTTGGATAACAGCTAATGTTTTAAATGGTAAAATTGGTCAAAATTTACAATACTCGAGCCATCTTAAGATGGCACTTTTGACAGATCGTAATAGTGTTGTGACACACTTAAAATCATTAACGAAATAATTCAGTCGAAAAAAAAATTCGTCGCACGGTGTGAGTTGAGAAAGTCTTTGTACATAAAAAAGGTTATAGAAGAATAATTAAACACATTTTTCTTAGATAAAAATATTTACTTGAATGTTTCAATCTGATTCATCCCCATTACTATCACTCTCCATTGAACTATCGTCGCTGCTACCATTTCCTAAATTAATTATAATATCATTATCTAAAATATTATCGATTCTAATATCTCCTTCGTAATCTTCCTTTATTCGTCGCACGGTTCTATTCACTACATTAGCCCAGTCTGTTTGAGTTGTACGTTGTCAAGCTTTTTCTAATAATTTTAACATTTTTGATGTCGTAAAGGGAGGTTCTGTATTATGCCTTGCTGCATATCCCTTGATTTGAGCCCATATCAATTCAATTGCGTTGTATTCGCATTATATATTCTACGCATATTATACAGGCAATCAATATCCTATAACATTTTGAATCATTTCGTTCATTCCATATTTAATGTTGATGGACATCACTGCTCTGGCGTTCGCGCAATAAAGTATGGCATTTGTCCTCTAATGTTTAGCTGTCGTTAATTACGAAATTTCATGTAAGTCTAAACGTCAAAAGTGCCATCATACAGTGGCCGTACTGAAATTTATCAGTGCCTAGTGTTATCGTGTTTATACATCTGCCATTTTGCAATAACCTACACGGTCAGTTTCCCAATTATCTTATTTCCAAAATCATTTCCAAATAAAGATACCGATTCAGTGTAATTCCAAATTTGTAACATTTATGACAAAGCAATATAAACAAAAATAAAAGCTATTCCGAGAAGGTTTGTGTTGCGGTTCTAGTCTATGCAAATACCTTCTATAATATAACCTAAATAGGCTTTGGGTAAACGGCTTATGGATGTTTAGTTTAGTGACGTATTTAGTAGATAAACCATCAAAAAGGGTTCTAATCAGGGTGGTCGTGTAGCAAAGTGTTTTTCAATGAGGACGATATGAATCAATAAAGATAAATTATGGAAGTCTCACGGAGACGAAGTTATGAATATGAGAAACGTGTGTGGAAGTCTTGTTATACTTACAGGGCTCACAACCTGTGTGAGCTGGCTTAAGTGATCACCCTACACGATGCAACGCTCACCAATTCCACCGCAAAAACTCCACACATTATCAAATTTTGAAAGCTCTGTATACGATCGAGTCTGAGAATTTTTCGTTTATTTGAATCTCAAAATATTCTGAATGAAAATGCTGGTCTAAAGGAGTTTAAAAAAAAATGAAATGATATTTCAGGCGTATTCTTGTGTAATGCTAATGATTCGGAAGAATCTCATTGCACATATAAAGGATATTGCTAAAAATTCCAGAAATCATAAAATAGATATCTCATTAGTGACTCTGTGGTCATTTAAGGGGAATGAAAAAGCTTTGGATACCGGTCGCGCTAAGTATTGTTGCAAAATGTAGTATAATTTAAATAGATATATACAAGTTCCAAAAAAATAATTTAATACACATGGTATTTTATCATGGGTGGAAATGGTGAACGTTACACTGAGTAAAGTGATCACTTAAGACAGCCATACGATAGGTCGTAAGCCCTATGAAAGACTTTCGTCTAATTTCGTCTCTGTGAGACATCTATAATATATTTCACGATAGATTTTCGCATATATATATTCCAAAATAGATTTTCGCAACTGGTAATGATTTTTTTATATGCAGGTATGTTCTAAGAACACAGTTACCGTTTCACTAGCTATAACCCGTCAAAAAATGTAACTATCAAACACTAGAATTAATTCGCATTTCAACTCTCTTGTACCTAGACTGCATAGGCTTGGCAACACTTATGCACATATCTCTGATATTTTTAACTCTAGTTTAGCACAATAAAAAGATTCGCTACTAAAAGCTCTACACCCCGCCGTCCTGAATTCTTAATGTATTCACAAACAAGTTATAAACCTATTCGTTTAATATACTTCGAACCCCCTTTTTTAAAGCTATGTAAATTTCAAGCAACTGCATATACTATATTGTCAATTCGTACTGTAAGTTTTTGCTATACTATAATATTACTCTTTTGATTTCTTGTATATGCTACTATGTAAAAGGTTTTTTTTTGTACGGTAATATTGTAACGCCGTCAATTTTCACATTATTTAGGTTGAAGGGTTTGGAATTAATCTAAGCTACAAAGCTCTAAAATGTAAACAAATATTAAGTTATTATCAATATTTTTAATATTTAAAGCATTAACTTTATGGTTAGACATTATAACAGTTAATTAGAGGAATATCCAAGAATCACTCACTCCCTCTCCCTCGTAGATTCCTGATCGTTCTGTAGGCAAGTGAGTGCACGCTAGACTTTGACAAGATCAGCACGCATGTGATAAATATTGATGAAAGGTTAATAGTACTATGGTTGTGGTGTATAGTGTTGTGAACATAGTAGCATTGGTCCTGAAGAAGAGACGGGTACGTCTCGAAACCGGTAGACCTAAAATCTGGTAGTGGTTTATACTAATTTAACTAACATTAAGTTATTCACAATTTGTGAATACCACAATACTAAAATCCACACCATACAGTGACCTTTTGCGGATGCAAGGACTTATATCTCATATCCCCTGTGGATTACTATTAAATGAAGATCCCATTGCAAGAAGTTGTTAACTAACATTCAAGTCATTTTGAGATATTTAGACATTTGCGTTTCGCCTTTGAAAAATATGATTTATTGCTAATTCAAGATTGATTTTTATTGATTTATGTCACTAAAATATCAAAAAAGTATTTACAAAGTAAAAAATGTAGTTATGCACAAAAACATAAAATAAAAATTAAGGAAAATAAAAAATAATCTTAAACAAAACTTTAACCCTTTTTACATTGAACAATTATTCTACACATATTTACACTTGGACTTATGATTCACTCAAACTATCACTAACATTGCACTTGATACTTTGTAGATACATAATTACTACCTTATGAAAATAAATATTACTGACGAATTCAAAAAAATATTATAATTGTGTTCTATAACGCCACTCTGGGACAGGCGTAGCCTAGTAGAGTGGCAGAATCCACAAATTTAACAAAAAAAAGTGTAATTTTATCTTATATTTTTATTATTAAATTAGTATTAAGTACCTTTATTTTTAAACAAGGATTTTTTGAAATAAATAAATAAAAAAATAAAATATAATTTTCCCTAAAAAATGTACTTAACAACAATTTTTTCGCCTCTGGAACTCATTTTTAATAGAATAACACCTTTTTATAATTGGTAAAACACGAACATCCAACAACCCTTCAAATGCTATCCGTTTTTACCATCCATTATCCAAAATTACAAAATACCTGGCATGTTACTTAATAATACAAAACACGGTATGTAACATTTAAAATTATTGAAAAATAATATATAAGTGCCTACATATTATAATAGTCTTCAAATAAAAACAAATATACGACAGTACTGCCAGAGTAAAATTTATATTAATCATAAATATTACAATCAAATTAAAAAGCGTGTTAATTTCAGAATGATGTCATGAACATTTTATTATTGAAGATATCATGTTCTTCCCATTAGTAACTGATTTGATTTTGATGAAAAAGTGTAGGTAACATGTTCATCCCTATGATTTGAACATGTTTTAATTATTTTTAATTTCTGAACTTATTGCCAATGGAAAGAGCGTTATTATTGAATATTTAGTTTAGACGGCTTATTAACTCATTTTTGACAAAAATGTTAGTTGACAACTTCTTGCCATGGGGTTTTCAAATGTGATTTCATGGTTCATCCCCAGCCCACGACTCCATACCCTACAGTCGTTTGGCGATCCAATATCCGAGTGCATTTATAAATGTCGAAAGAAATGTTCGTCTGATTTTTTAAGTACCGCCGGAATTATTTCCCAATCAATTGTTTAATTGCGGAGTAATGAAGAAGTTTACACTCAAATGCCATCTATCGGCCCATTAGGCAACTATTAACATTCCTTTTACAAGCCATGCCCTGTCGGCGGAATTACACAAGCGTGCGCACGCCAACTTTCGTACTAAAAATATGTAAAATGTTACATTTATTTAGGTGTGCAGTAAATATCTTTCCATTTAATAAAGACAGTAGAATTAGAATGTGTAAGCCGTGCCTACGAGGCACATTGTTCGTTGTGTTGGTGTTTATACCCGTAAACACCAACACAACCAAACAATGTGCTTCGTACGCACGGCTTACACATACTAATTCGATTGTTTTTCTAAATGGAAAGACCTATACCTACATATTACATATATATTTTAAATAGAGACGCGTACACAGAATACATGTCATAACAAAATTCTTATTATTTTTACTCCCTTTCTTTTAACTCGTAGCGTCTGCTTGTTGGCTTGTCGGCTTGTCTGCTTATCTGTCGATAAAACTTTGGATCGATTTTTAACCCTTTTACCGTGCTCCAATCGAGCTGAAACTTTGCAGGCAAACTCGAGGCGACGATAAAATCGATCTGACAAATTTACGTTTAAAAATATTTAATAATTATAGTGTGATATTGGATTTTTCGAAATTTTTTATTACTCCCTTTCGTAGAAACGCGTAATGGGGTAACTCTTCTTCTTATGGTGCCATCTTCTATCGGAATTCGGCGATCATTCTGGCGATTTCGATTTACCGCCGCGCAGAACAGCTTAGTTAAGTTAGACTTATACCAGTCCCTCAAGTTACGCAACCAAGAGATGCGACGTCTTCCTACGCTTCTTTTATCACTTATTTTCCCCTGGATGATGAGTTCGTTTAGTCTATATTTTGGTCCTCTCTTAATAGGATGCTCCAGCTTTCTTATCTTGATAGTTCGCAGCACCTATAGGGTATAGGGTCCACATCTCAAAAGCCGCGACTTTGCGGATTGGTTCTTGATTGTGTCCATTCCTCCACCCCATATAAGAGAATGGTAGAAACACTTAATGTACTGGACTTTCTTGAGCTATTTAGTAGCTTGTGTTTACGCACATTGCTAGTAATAAGCATGCTCATTTGATTTGCAGGTGGAAGGGGCAAGTGTGAACAAGCTTGCTTACGAGCGTGCTAATGTCATTCGCGGCTAGTATCGATTAAGTATCGATGCGATCTTCTCAGTCCGCGACAGATGAAACAAATATGGCGCGTCGGGGAGATGACAAAACATTACTTTTCTTGACTTATAGGAATCACGAATGTCTGTGGAATACTCGGTCACCGCTATGTAAAAATAATATAGTATGAAATAATGCTTATGAATGATTCAAATCTTACAATAAAATTATAAAAACTAAAATCAAAAATGCGCGGATGTAAACTCGGGATCTGCTTTGATTTATTGGTTCACTTGAATTTCCTATTTCGGTTTGCAAAGTTTCCATTTTGAACAAGAGCGTCTCTATTCTATGACAAGAGCATGCCAGTAATAAGCATATTAAAAGCGATCGTGTACAGTTGTTAGAGCGTGTAAATAAGCATGCTCAAAAATAAGCATGTGTATCAGTTATCCCCTTAGGGTTGTTGTTTCAAGTTGAATGAAGTAAAGTAAAAGTTCAAACCAAATTAATTAACCAATTAGAAAGACTAGAAAGACAGACAGACAAATCAATGCATGTCTTCCTAATTGATTAATTAATTTGGTTTTAAATTTCACAGAACTTTGTTCTGAAAAAATTGCAACTTCACAATAATTTTTGTGTTTGTGTTTATGTTTATCTTTATGTTAATTTATACAGCGCCATTTTTGCGTAAGAGACGCTTCAAGGTCGCTTTACAAGCGCGACATCCCGAAAAAATGAGTTTTTAGGCTCTTCTTGAAGAGTTCCTGGTTCTCCATAGATCGCAGCACTGGAGGCAGCTGATTCCACATGGCTAGACCCGCAAAGCTGAAAGCACGCTCCGCAAACTTGGTGGCTCCAGGTCTCCTTGGCACTACCAGCCTGCAGAGTGCCTCCGATTTAGCTGACCGCAGTGTGAGCCGTCTTCCAGTGATATTGTCCGGGATACAGAGGTCCATCAAATATTGTGGTGCATGTCTTTGAAGACTTTTGTACACTATCAGAGAGAGTTTGAAGTTTATGCGCTCCGGCAGGCGAAGCTAATGTAGCTGCTTCAGCGTTGAGCATATCCGGGAGAACTTAAAATAAGTTTGAGCAACTTTGTGGATTGACATTTAAAAAAATTAATTTTATTATTTGTTTTAATTGTAACGATCCGTTTCCGACAGTTTCCGAAGTTTCCCGACAACCCGATACACTACTTACGCAATGTCCCTATCTGGGTGCCGTTTCGTAGTTCCAGCTCCGGCTTAGCAGCCGCAGTAAAAAAGAGATAGTCGCCGACTTAAGTGGTGGCATTTTTAAAGAGATTTTAAAAGTATAAACACACTAATTGAACGTCCCTAATTACTTGGGTCATCTTGAGGAAGTGATTCGGTAAAAAAATCACATTAAAAAGTAACCAGGGCCGCATTGGATGGAAGGGTATTGTGAATACATACAAACGACGACGGTATAAAAGGACTTATATATTTTATTAAGTACTTAGGTATTTCGATATAAGTTACTGTAATGATACTCCAACGTTTTGAAAAAAATATGTCAAAGATATTGAAAAAAAAAAATGAAAACTTTGATGCCGCATATCTCCTTATATTAGGTCATGTTTGCTTGAACGTTTTCGGCTCATAATCAAGGCAGGAATCCACCTGTTAAGTATTGTGGACCAGCTCTGTTACAAAAATATTTTCGGCCAAAAAATTTTTGCCTCACTCTCCAAATAAAATGTGGGCTTACGATATTGGTATACATCACAGTGCTGTGTCGTTGAGAAAAATTAAAAAAAGCAATAATTAGTTTCATAAATGCTGTTTTGCCAGAATAATGAGCAGTGGCGTATCCAGCCCCTCCCTGTGCCGCGGGGGTTTTTTGACGGATTTTTTCCTTCTAGGAAGTCGCCGCTCGGGCGGGAAGCGGGCGGCCCCTTTAGCGGCGACAGTTGAAAGGGCGATTTCAAAACAGTCAACAATCACCTTTCAATACGTGTGAAGCGACAACGCGCCTCTGGGAACGTTCACAGTGTTGCCCACGCCTTTATATAGATCGCGTCGTCCGGTGATTTTTTAAATTTTTTTATGTGTACTAGTGATGCAACGAATACTACTTTCACAAATACGAATACGAATAATTCAACAAGGTAATAAATAATACACCACTGTTCTTTTATTACTGGGAGATTTAATAATTAAAATTTACCACCGGAAAATTTTTTGTAACTTCTCAGGCGTTAGGTGATTTCTTTAATCCGTTTGTTTGTATATTTACAGCGGTCGAAAATAAATATCACTTTTACCCGCTTACGAGAGGTCATGTTATTAGATTTAATTTGAAATTATTTTATAAGAGGTAACACAAGAGGTAACAATACGTATTACAAAACAAAAACTACATGAAATGAGCACCTAACCTTATTAAAAACCCAACGAAACTAGATAAAAGAGCTCGTATTATGCTGTGAAACAAGTAATAATAGACAATTCAACAAATCAATTCATTCAGTGTTAGGGGAATCCCTGATAATAGAGTGCGTAGGTGTGTTCGGATACACAGTGCTCAGCCAAACCGAAATTTGCATTGCGTTCAGTTATAGTAGTTTGTTTTTAATATTCGTGATGATATTCGGCGAATACGAATATTCGTATTCGTTGCATCACTAATAAAAATGAACTTTGTTTTCACCACTTATGTATTGAAAAATATTAACGTGTTTCAGAGCCCATGGCCCCTTCGTCAGGATACAATTGTATACTTTTGTTCTTTTTGAAGAAGATATACATATTCATTTACTATTTAATTTTTTTTTCGTAGTTATGCGCTGTTTTAATTAATTAAACATAAAAATAAATAAAAAATCTGTATACAAACGCCTTTCTAAACATTCGTCTAGTGATGTCTCTACTGTTGAAAATTTCTGTTTCGTTCTGCTCACTTCTTCGCAAGTAGCTTTCTGTAGAATCGTTTCTGGAGCGGCTACTGTGTTAGGCCCGCAGTCCACTCGTCAGTCACGGCACGTATCCGTTATCCGTGACGTTCCGTGATGTCTGACTGCAATAAGTTCAAATCAAAATAGGCTTTTAAGCAAAGCAGCGCTCCTCAATGGTGTAGTCTTTTACTGAGTTAAATTAAATCTTTCGCAAAAATAAAAAATAAATTAAATATCAAGAGCATTTAAAATATACGAGGAATATAAAAGCAAAGGGAGCCCAAAAAAAATTGAATGCAGTCATCGAGGATTACTAATTTATAATATACTGAATTAGAGATTTTATAGGAAACATAGCCTATTAAATTATAGAAACATGATTTTGGAAGGGATGGATACATAAAATCTAGAATTCAGTACATTTTAAGTTAGTAATCCTCGGTGACTACATTCAAAATATTTTTTTAATATTTTGGATATTGCTGACTTTGTTTTTATACCCCACATATAAACATACACAGGGTGTAATATGTATACAGGGTTATTTGGAAAACATTAATAACCTCGCAGGATTATGTTCCTGCTTTGATTATGTGTTATGGAGATATGCGACATCAAACATTGCATTTTTTCCAATATTTCTGACTTATTTTTTGTAAAACGTTGGACTATCATTACAGTAACTTATATCGATTACGAAAAATTTATTCGTTTCAATATAAGTTAAGTAAAAATAATAAAAACCCTGAAAAATTTCGAATTGAAATTCGAAGGTTTTTATTATTTTATTTGACTTTTATTAAAGGGAATGAATTCTTCATATTCAATATAAGTTACTGTAATGATAGTCTAACGTTTTACAAAAAATAAGTCAGAAATATACGGGTTGTTCGTATGGAGATACCGTTGAGTACTTCCCACGAATCGATGAAGATACCTGTATAATTATTTGATTTGTCCAATTTATTTTGCAAGATGGTGAATGTTTTGCGGTTGCGCCCTGTGTGCATATTCCCCCAGTGAACCCGAATGGGTTCTCATTTATTATAGAATTGACTTTGTGATTGAGTTCTTGATTGCTTATTATTTATATTATTGTCTACTTAACTGCTTATTCTATATACTGTATTATTAACTAAGATTTGATGTATTAGATTTTCTTTTCTTTCCTTCCAATTGTTATATAATTAGATTACACTACCTATACCTATGATTGTAAGTGGTTATTCCTCACCACACACAAGAATATAATTCTTTTTGGTGAGGTATACACACACAAAAAATATCGATTTGTAAACATTTATGTATGATTGTAGAAAAAAATATTATATATATATTATTGATTAAATAAAAAAATTTAAAAAATAAAAATATTAAAAAAAAATTCAAAGTTTGATGTCGCATATCTCCATAACTATTGATATTAGGTCATGATAGCTTGAACATTTTCGATTCATAATCAAAGCAGCAATATAGTCCTCTAAGATTATTATTGTTTTCCAAATAACTCTTTATATACAGGATGTACTAGAGCTAGCAGAAGAAACTTGGCCGGTAGATTCCTGTCTACGTTATGAGTCTAAGAAGTTCAAGCAACCATGAACAATAGTTATGGAGTTATGCAATATCAAAGTTTGCATTTTTTTTCAATATTGCTGACTTATTTTTTTACAAAACGTTACAGTATCATTGCAGTTTAATGAACGGCCTAGGCGTCCAATTACCTGGCTAATTTAACCATATGGCTGCGATATATACATGAAATTAATCATGATTAACCTAATACATGTTACCAGTCTTAAAATTTAGATTGTCACTTTATTTGGACGAGTTTCTCAATAAATGATCGACCCATCTCTCTTATCCAAATTTCAATCATTGATTTTACATTTTTCGGATACTTAAATTTTGAAACATTTCTCACCATTGTACTGTATATGGTAACGAAATAACAAAAGAGATTATGTAACTAACTAGCAAACTAACTTACCATCACGCCGTTTCCTAGTGGGGGTAGGCAGAGAGGATAGAGCACCACACTCTTCTGTCCTGACATACAACTATCGCCTCATCCACATTCATACATCTTCGCATGCAAGCCCGACGGTTGTTGAGGCTTCTACGGACCATTTTACAGTATCTGGTTTGGTCATGCCATGTCTTCAGCGGTAACCCTCTCTTTCTGGCGCCGTTAATACTTGCATTATATATCTTTCTTACCATTCTTTCCTCATTCATTCGCTCAACATGCCCAAACCATCTGAGCGACCCTGTTTTAATTCTATGAATTATGCTACGATCAGTTTTACATTCATTCCCAATACCTTCATTCTTTACTCCATCAGTCCGTGTCCCCCATCGAGTGAACTCAACTCGTCCTAAAAACATCATAGTGAAGCTGTCATCCAAGATTATGCGCAATGAAGTCATTGCTCATGCGCGCCAATCTCGAAGCCATCTCACATTACATCGCCTCGGATTAGGCAACCAAGACCAACGGATCTTCATTAACGAGCACCTCACTCTACAAAATAAAATCCTCTATCGGGAAGTACGCGAACGAGCAGCCGTAAAAAAGTACAAGTATGTATGGGTCAAAGACGGCCTCATCCTCGCAAGATCTACTGATACCGCTAAAATTGTGACCATTCGGAACGAACAGGACCTGGACAAACTGTGACTATATTACTACTACGTTTCCACTACTGCAACGTTTGACATTCTCATATTACCTTTCTACACAATCTCGATAGCAATTTATTATTATCTCGTTTCTTTTTACTATTTTATTATTATCTCCATGTCTCTCATTTTTCTTATTACTTTCTCTAGATTGTCCATATTTAATATACTTTTTATTGTCTATCTCCTTATTAACTGGCATATTTACGATTTCACATATCTTATACTGGCGATGCACTTGTCGTTGAGGCTCGGTAAATGCACCCTGAAAAGATCACTGATTATATCAAACAGTCTTTTCTATTTTTCTAACTCTATTATATTCATCTCACTAGCTCCACATTATTTATGGCTGTTTCAATAATTATAAACGAACGAGCTATATTTGAATATACCTGCACTTGTCAAATTTACGAAATTTGTTTCTACAGTTCAATACTCATATCTCATTAACAAAGTTGAATGCCTCGCATGCCCAATATCAATTGTGTACTTTATTTATTCTCATTGATAATTATTCGAATTTTTATGTCGTTATCTTTCATTTTTAATTAATAGATGTCGACATCTAATAGGTTCACCGCTTATTATCAGAACGTGAGAGGTCTACGAACCAAATCAAATGACTTTTATCGCAATATTTCTATGGCTAATTATGATCTAGTGTGCTTAACTGAAACGTGGTTAACAGATAGCATAAGCGACGCTGAATTGTTTGATAGTCGTTATTTGGTCTGGCGACGCGACCGTAATTACAAAGAAACTAATCAAAAATACGGTGGAGGTGTCTTAATTGCGTCACGGATTAATCTAAATGTTTATCCGCAACCATCTTGGTCCTCTTCAGCTGAAGATATATGGCTTACTATCCACCTGAATAACTCAAATACCCGTACTTC
>JADDOH010011074.1:0-61993 GCA_016648135.1 Agrypnia vestita | reverse complement strand
TTTTTCAAATTGGAATCATTAGAAAAGTTTGATTACTAGCAACGGCGGCTCGATAACGTCGCGGAATATTTTCTAAATTTGAATTACTCCGTCGGTATACATAATAGGTACTTCACTACGAAAGTCGAAAATCTAAATTGACTGACAAATGTTTTTAGAATTTAATCTTCAAAGCATGAAGTGTCTTATCAAAGCTCAAAACATCTGACATTTTAGAAATATATTAAATTACTGTAAGTTTAGTGTTATGTTATATGTTTTAATTTGTCTTTAATTGTTGTTATATTTTACAAAGAAAGGGAGTATAATAAAAACTGTTTTTTTATGGGTTACTTTTTTTACAATTAACACACATTAAAATATGTATGAAATCATTGTTCATGTAAATCAAAATGACCTTTTATTTATAATTGCTTAAGCACTGCTTAATTTTTCTTCCACAGCAAATGAAATTATCGCTTAAACAGCACCATCTGCGTTAGTGATAGACATTGTAACAAAAAGGAATTAGTTATTTTGATAACCAAGAGAGAATAAAAAAATATGGCATTCTTTATTATTTATTCTGATATAATTTTCACTTTGTCTTAGATAAATCTACACTGTTGAAAAGGAAGACTTAGTGACAACTGGAAAAATCTAATCATATCTTATTTATGCAAGTTAACTACCTGTATTGACTGATATAATTATAATTGTTCAATTTCCCGTATGCTGACACCAAACATTGAAAAATCGTGTCAATTTCATTATAAATATACCCTTGTATTTTGTTTAATAATACTTACATATTAACAATTATTACTTTTATACACGTATTCCGCTATTATCGTATTTATGTACATTCGTTAGTTTGGAAAAACAAAGCCGAGACGCGCTTTGCTGGGTAGCCACAAGACACTGGCGGTATGCCACCAGCATGGCGGCTATTGCAAGCTCCTAAAAAACACAATTTTCAACTTTTCTCACTCACTCCATTCCACCACGTAGGGTAATCAGTATATTAGAACCGTTATAATTTGACATTTGTTTCCATTAAACTTTACGTGTACTGCATAGAATCATCCTAAACAAGCACCATGACAGTCATAGCGATAAACTTATATAATTTTTCGTGTGTGATAGATTTGAAACACAAATACAAAATAAATCTATACTAATATATAAAGAGGTAAAGTTGTATGTTTGGATGTACCTATGAGGTAATCTCCTAAACTCCTCATCTGTTTTCAAAAATTCTTTAAATAATATTAAGAATGCACTTTCAGGATGGACATAGGCTATATATATTATTATCGCATTAAAAGAAAGGGCTTTTCGTAGTGGCCTATATGACAACTATCTAAAGTCGGTGAAAAAATTGTCAAGCGAGGTTTTTTACGAATGCGGTAAGAGATATTTAAATACCTCTGGTAGGCTTCAAGAGTTTTCCTTCCCTATTACAGCGCATTTTTTCGCTGTCCTTAATTTCAGAGACAGTTACATTATTGAAATTTGATGGGCTGAATAAGTTACAGTATTTATAGATTGAGGATCACCAATTTGATAGCGTGAAGGAAGAATTTCCACATGATATGTAGCGATAACACGAGAAAAGGATACATGCTACATGCTACAACTGAAACGATTTACAGAATAACATGGCAATTAAACGTTGATAACATTACAAACATTGAAACACTAAAACTCATTCATGAGCTAGCAAATGGTGTAAGACGAAGACATTAAATTACACACAATACACAAAAATCATCAACACTATGCTAAAACGGTTAAAAACAACCACATAACTAAAGCCAAAACAAAAACAGGGCAATCACGACTAATTTGTAACGAATTAAAATTATACAACGACCTACCACAACAGACGAAACAATTGACTACAACGATTTCAAAATAGAAGTGACAAAAATGCTAACTCAGCCAAATATAACAAATGAATTTGTGTCTTTATTATTTCCATATTTTCATATCACACTATTATGTTAAATGTTATCCATAGACCTGCCAGGTAGGTCTCTATCATATTTAAAATAAAAAATAAAAAATACTGTTAACACTAAATTTATCGTGGATGAGTTGAAGTCACATGTGAAATAATATTAACATGATTAAATGCTTTAACTCGATTAAAAGGTCAAAAACGGAATGGTGGAAATTTGATTGGTTAGCTTGCTCAAGAGCTAAGGTTATAATGGCTGATCTAGACTCTGGCCCATCATCACCATAATTCTATTGCTCAATTTTAATTCTGGCTTTCCCGAGCCTCTTGTCCGGCAGGTTGATTCCTTACAGAAAAGCCAAAAAAAGCGCCCCAGCAACCTGCTAAATGAAGGCAAATAAAACTGTCATGCCCCGTGAATACAAATGGCGTTTAAAAAACATAGATTAGAAAAGTACGGCTTCAAAATGTGTCCGAGATGACGAAAACCCTTAAAAATCTAAATTAAGGGAAGGTGCCGATAAAAATTCCATCCACGATTAAAAAAATGCCCAAACGTCAGACGGGGGATTGCGAGCGGCCCGCGAGGGGTCGGAGGCTTCGCGGGGGTCGGAGGCTTCGCGGGGGTCGGAGGCTTCGCGGGGTGGGCGGGGCGGGTCCGCCGGCGCAGTGGAAGGTTGCGGAACCAGCCGTCCGCCCGCCAGCTCTCTCAACAGTCTACGTGACGAATTAGTAGACGAGGAATAAGACATGACAAGGATATAAATAGATCATTTTTTCATGTTAAAATCGGCCAACAGTAAAAAACGGTGACCTTGGAACGACAAGGAATCATCTAATATTTTTGTCACATTCTTTAAACTGTAATACAATTATGTTAAAACTAGCTGTAATCCTTCAAAAATGACGGTTCTTTTACATGTCGGTTTTTAAGGAAAAAGTATTTATTTATTTGATTAAAAAAATTTTTTTCGTAAAAGAAAAATTTCGAAAAAAAATCGTTAAAAAATTCCGAAAAAGATTTTTTAAAGAAAAAAAAATCGTAAAAATTTTTTTTTTGAAAAAGAAATTTCCTAAAAGAATTTATGGACGTTACACGAAGTTACATAAAAATGTGATATAAAACACAATAAAAGAATTTAAAAATAACATGCTTTTGTTTAAATTTACTAAAAAGTAAAAAATTAACTAATACATTTGTCTCCACGTCCCGTGATAATTAATACAGTAAATAGGATGGACAATAAACTAAATAAAAAAAAAACGAAAATATTCTCTGTTTGGTAGCAAACACAGCAATATAATATTTATTTATACACATATAAAAGAAAAACTGAAGTGGAAATTGCTTTTAAAAACTTATTTCCAATAAGATGTAATAAGGGTCACAGATTATATAGAAATTTCCTTGAGTACCGACTGGTTTTTACGTATTAATTTTAAAAACACCTCAATGGTATATTGCTGTATTTGCTTTTATACCTCTCATGTATGAGCCATATCATATACCTAATTATTAATGAAATAAATAGCAAAATATTTTTTTTTATCATAAAATATTTTTATCAAACCTCGTACAAGTCCGTTTCATGTTTTCTCCGAACGCAATATTATCCAATTGTTCTGAAACAAAACGTAACATCATTAATCAGCACTTATTTAACGATGTTAGCTCGGCTAACTTAAGCGGCTAAATAAATCTCCTGCGTCAGAGGCGCCTCCAGTTATCTTTAATTACAGATATGGCCCACACGGCCATATCTGTAATTAAACACACGCTAAGACAATAGACAAGTACTACGCTAGTCGATCCGCGTTAAGAAAACTTTTTCCCTCGAGGTTACCGGAAAAATAAATTATGTTTTCTCATAGAACTATCGTGCCTCATAACAGATTTTGTACCCGATTGCAAACAAAAACTGGTAAAGGTATTTTTTTTAATATAAAAATCCGTAATCGACCTATTTCCACGGTATCATTAATTATAGATTTATTTATTAACTAAAATCCCTTGCCACGAATTAATCGGAGCACTGTCAAAAAAAATTGTGAAAAAAATTAGTCTTACAAATCTCAGATATATCAAAATGCATAATTTTTATATGACAAATTATGCATTTTGTGTAATAATGTTCGTCATCATATCTCGCAGTCAAAACGACGCAAACGAAACTAACGCAACCAGATGGCTCTGTTTATACGCTAACATAAATATTTTGCGATTTTTTGATAATTTTTTCGCTGGGAAAATTAAATTTTAATAGGCATTTTGTGAGAAACATCACAAAAACCCAGGCTCGAGTAAACATAACGTAGATTTACTGTAACCTCACCAGGAATCGAACCCAGAATCCTTGGTGTGGGAAGCCAGTGTCATACACACTGGGCTATAGTAAGTATGACTGACCACTGTAAGAACGGACCGCATTTGGAGAAAAAGCATAACCTAATTTAATATACGGACAATAAGCTTAGCCATTTAGATACAATAAAAAAGGATTACTAAAATGGTTTAATAATGGTGAAAATTATGAGGCAACTATTGGAGGTAGC
The DNA here is from genome assembly GCA_016648135.1 of Agrypnia vestita. Taxonomy (NCBI): domain Eukaryota; kingdom Metazoa; phylum Arthropoda; class Insecta; order Trichoptera; family Phryganeidae; genus Agrypnia; species Agrypnia vestita. The sequence continues at coordinate 57,498 of JADDOH010011074.1, read as the reverse complement.
AAGAACAGGGGGCGTCCGGAAAAGACCTGGCACAGTCAAATTCAACAAACATTGGAGGATAATTTGTTAATATCTTCAACAACCGAAAAGCGTGCATGAGAAGATGTATAAATATGTCTGAAGCAAAAGTGATGTGCCAAAATAGAATAATATGGCGTTCTATCCTTTTTGCCTACCCCTATTGAGAAACAGTGTGACAGTAAGCTTCAGTTGCCGCTCGATGTTTAAAGAATCGTCTTCGGGTGGCTGCGCGTGGCCGAAATATCAGCCGCATTCTCAGAGTGGTCGTGCTCTACCCGTAAAGTATCGGCAGAGAGCATTTAAGCACTTTTACTGCAGTTAAAGCAGCAATACAGTCACACAGTAAACGGTTTCACATTTACAATATACTGTAAACAATATCTATTCTACAGTAACATTTTATTTCGTTCCAAGATGTGGGAGGGAGTGTAGTAAATGAAAATGAAAATGAAAAGGGATAAATAAATAAATTAAATAAAAAAACGACCCTATTGGCCATAAGGGCATTCAGCCCACCATTTTTACATTATCTCCGTTACTTACTTACGCTCAGAGACACCCTTTATAAAAATACTACGTGTGTTAGAACTGTGTAACATTGTTTCTAAGATAATATGAAAAAAAAACTCACGTTGAGATAATAAATGTGGGATGTAAAAGCAAAGGCATCAAAATCACAAACAAATTTAATGCAATCATCGAGGATTACTAATTTATTATTTATTATTATTATTTAATTCGAGATCAATAGTAAAAATAGCCTATAAATTTATAGGAAACATGATTTTCGAAGGGATAGATATATAAAATCTAAATTTCAATACATTTTAAAGTAGTTATCCTCGGTGACTGCATTCACAACATTTTTTTTATTTTTTTGGATATTGCTGACTTCTTTTATATCCGCCATACGAAAGTTACGTTTAGCATATATTTAAATGATCAACGTGCCAACATACTACGTAGAGATCTGATATAATATGTACATATCGGAGACATTTCACACGTTTTTTCTTTATTTCTGATTTCTGAATCACGTCTTTATTTTTTAAAATTATTTTTTATTAAATTTATAAATATTTTCTATTGTTATAGATCGTGCCAAGCCTTGTACAACTTGTCGTCACGTTACTTTTCCATTTTCTTGCATAAGTACATATTTAGTTAAAGGTATAATTCACATAGATAAAATATATATAAAAGATAAAAATATTATATGAACATAACAAAACTTAGTTATGAGACTTGGTAACCAATCGAAATAATAATAAAAACATGAATATTAATTAATTTGAATCACTGAGATCAAGATAAATAAAAAAATCATAGAACGGCTGAAAATAAAAATAAAAATAAAAAAAGCATTGAAGCCAACGATATGAGGCACTGTGATTTTCCTAAATTTCCAGATTCAAGTTATTGTGTAGGAATTTCCTTATTTCCCTATCTCTCCTTGTAGATTGGGTGATATTCTTTATGTGCTCCGGTATTTCATTGAAGATTCGTGGAACTGTGTTCTCTGTTGTTCTTGCTCCGTATAAGTTGTTAATTTTTTTCACATTGATTTGCCTGTTTGTAATTTGTCGAGTTCTATGGCCATGATTTACTAGTTATTTTTCCTCTTTATAATGCTTCATGATTGTTTTACAGTGATATATTTGTTTAACAGGGAGAATTTTGCAGTATTTAAATAGTATATTATCATTGTTTCTGCTTTGGACTCTTATTTCTGGGGGTTCAATTATTTTTAGGAGTATTTTTGCATGTTAAGTATTTTTCTCATACACGTCTATTCCAGGTACTTCTTAAGCTTATAGAAATGAGGTTTAAGAAGCAAAAGAACCAACTGTACGTTGAATACATCCAACTTCTGGAGTTCTTTAATAGTTTTTCTTGGTTAAATATCTGTTGGAGAGTTATAGTAATTAATTCCCCACTGAAACTTTCCACAAGTCTCCAGGTAAAACGGAACCTTTTTCGTTAATACTTAATTTTAAATGGCGTCTGCGTCGTTGGATAATTGTGCAAATAAAATCTCACATATAATACTCTCGACTAATTGAATAATTTCTATAGAACGGTGCCCACCCGAGAGTTCAATTTCGGATCCGTGCTAATCTACGAACCATACGCCATAAATCCGATCATTTTTTACTCGACTTGCTTATAATGCCACACGATACCTGAGCACTGCTGGTTCTCAAAGTGTTAAAATTTAAATTGTGAAATGTGTGAGTAATAAATTGGTGTGAAATTTCACTTTCTTCACTCTGGCACTAATGGGGAAATCTTTTTAATCCCTAAGAGATTGGCACACTACAATAGCAGAGAAGATGGTCCCACCACACACCCAGGGCCGTTCTATGAGCAAAAGCTCCCATATCGGCCCTTTACTTTCGCCACCCATGTTCGGCATTTTTTTAATGCTAAAGTGGCCATACTCACCGCCCCGTTGATACTCATGGGGATGCGGGCGGGATGGGGAGGTGTCCACACAAAAACTCTACTCTGCCTCTAAGGCGCAGGGACAAATAACAATTTTAACATACTTATTATCCATTTAAGTGGGAGCTGGGACTCATGGGACATTTAAGTCAAATGTTTTCGCTCGATGTGTGCGGTGCATTACATATAAGCTTGACTTCACAACTAAAAATTAGACAATTTTACTATTACCGGTGTTTCAAAGTTTGCGCATATCTCACACCATCCTCAAAATTTTCACAGGCTTAAATGTCCAGAGAGGATTGAATATAAGTTATGCCTCACAATATTCACGACATGGCCCCTCAATACATTACCTTATGCATTCCATTTTCCGCAAATAATAGACAACTAACACTTCGCACAGCATCAACATCTAATACAAGTAAGTTACTTGTAGTAAACTGTGCTTTCGCGGTAACTGAACCAAAGTTATGGAAAAACAACTAAAGACATTTATTTAGACAATCATACAAATATCTAAAGAATCAGACCGACAACACTACCTTATGTTTTCCACTCTTAGTATGCGCTCCGCTAAAATACCCGATACTTTCAGGTACTCCCAACTAATATAGTTTTAAAAGTTATTTCCATTTTTTGCATTTCATCTAGTGAATAAGTAATAGTTGATAAGTTTTCTAGCCAGTAAGTTGTATTGTAATATTATTTTTTTGTGTAAAACGCCCTTGACGCCATAAAAATGATACAATTATTATTGTTAAATATATGTTGATTTTTTTCTCATAAACATGTTAATATACATAGCTTTCTAACTAGTAATAATACCTCTATATTTTACTCATCTTAATGTCGCGAATATAAATTCGGGACAAAACTGCTCTATTAATTTTAAACGCACGAAAATATTTTTTAGGTAAAACATCTCTTAAAATACAAAAGTACCTATTTATTAAATTTTGCATTCAGATTAAATGCTTTTATCTAGAATACAACGAATTTTCACGATGAAATAAAATTAAAAACTTTTAAACGCTCTGAAATGTGTCCATGAACGATGAAACAAAAACAATTTGGGAACAAAAGGACGGCGGAAATTATTTTTTAATATGCGCGAGGTTCTCATGCGTTGATAGCATTAACAAATAATAATGTCACAGGATCGTGGCTGTGGAAGGCAATGAAACACTTCATAATATTTTAAACATGTTGAAATTTTTCAAGAACACAGAACTGGATTTTATCCCCATCATTAAACGATATATATTGTAGACAAAGCTATTTTCATGCGGGAAAGTAGGTATGGAATCCTTTTCCGTGTTCATAGGTCTTACGACCTATCGTTCGACTGGTTTAAGTGTTATATACAGCCGTTGAGTTATGTATTGGACTATCTGGTGATATGCAAAAGATAAATAATGTAAGACCTTTCAAAAAGACACTCAAAGTTATTAAAATATTCTTATATATTCTTGCAATTTTACATACTCCCAGAGAAAATAATCTAATAGCATCAAATCGCACGTAAAATATGGCCAGTATCGTTCGTCAAACGTTTATTTTCAATAAATTCATTATTTCGTGCGCTGTGTGGCATGTGATGCCGTTTTTCTGACATATCTGCAACATTAATGTCTTTCAATCGTGAAACGAAAAGTGAATAATCATGTCTCTGTACCACTTACCATTGGCTGTAACGTTCTGAACATCATCATATTTGGACCAATGATTCCACCGACTCATAAATCGCACCAAACGGTGACTTTTTATGGATATAATTGTGTTTTGACAATGACTTGTGGATTATCATCGCTCCAAATGTGGCAATTCAACACATTTGAATTGTAAAAAATGGACCAAATTAGATCTCCAGATTACGCCATGTTGCGCCAGTCACAGCAGTTACGTGCCCAAAATTTATATTTAAATAATATTGCCATTAAGTTATCTGTCAAATAAATATTTTTTTTTTAAATCGAAACATTTTTTTATTATTTTCTTTTAATTTAAAGTTCTCCGCCTCTAAAAAAACATCCTTTATATGTAGAGTTTTAGATGTTACCTTATACTAGCATGCTGTTGCTGCCTGGGGTCTTGCCATGTTTTCTATTTTATTTATAATAACACATTGAAAAAAATCATTAAGGAGTAAAAAAAAAAATTTGTCTTATTTTGCGTAAAATTTTTATAAACATTTTCCAAAGTCTTTTATCTGGCCAATGAAGGAAACATTAAGAAACTACAAGCGATGCAGGACAGGGTGATGAGAAAAATATTTAAAAAAAGTAAATACACCAGAATTGAAGAAATGAGAAAAGCACTCGATTGAATGGAAATTAAAAAAATATTTATTTATAACGTTCTCATATTTATACATAAAATTTTCAATAACATAATGCCTAAATATTTTTTGAACAAAATTACTGCAAATAGTGATGTACATATATATAACACCAGAAATAGGAATAGAATAAGATTACCATATAAGAAAAAAGTATAAACACAGAATTGTCTAATGTACAGAGGTGTAAAAATATACGATGAGATGCCAGAAAGCATGAAGAATATAAATAAGATGAATATATTCAAAAACAAATGCTATTATTACTGTAAAAATAGTATGGAATTGTAGAGCATAAGATTTATTATTAATTATAGATTGTACCATAGATTAGATTAGATGTAAATGTAAATATGTAGGTTATTATGGATAGTATATTAGTAATAGATTTAAGAATATAAAATGTTAAATACTAATTAAAATACAATGTAATATTAACTAACTTAATTAATAAAAATTTAAAATGTCCCATTGGGAAGAGTTGTATTTCCATACGTGTGGTCATCAAATATATTTTAAACACTTTGGGAAACGCTGCGGTTATTCACGTACGTTTTCCGTTTTCCACGACTCAATAAATTTGTTTACCTGGGTTTAATTGCTCATGAAATGACGTAAGGCATGCAGGGCCGGGGGAGGGAGATTACCGGACGGCGGGGACAACCATCCCCGGGGAAATAAATGCAGGGCGGTATTTCGATTTAAGAATTGGAACGTGATTCAAATGTTTATGTCGTGGCGGTAAAATTTGAATTTCGTGGCTTGGTCTTGAGATATTCCATTCGTGATAACTTTTCCGTACAGGGTGATTCGAGGACATGTGTTTCACTACGAAATCCTTTGTTAGGGACTGCGTAAAATCTTTTACCACTTTTGAGTGAAGAGTTATGGTCACCACCATATTGGTATCAAGGGTCAATAGGTGTCGCTTGTGAAATCGTATCATGTGGCATATAATGATAATAATAAATTTTGTCACGGAATTGTAGCTATGCGAGTGCAAATGGAACACTTAAAACAATTTAAAATTATCTTTTACACACAGGACACGATTTTAATCGGAGCACCAATCTTAAATTCACACTTAAGATTTCTAGAATATTTCATAGATGTTCACAATAATTTACGTCGCTAGAATCTTTGCTGCGCTCTTATCTGTCGCTATATATATCCGCCACATTTCGCGCGTATGTTCGCTCTGTCGCTTGGTCACACTGCTAGCCATACTTAAATACTGCTGCATCGTTCGCTTTTATCTGTGTATGCACGAAACGTCATAACAACTCTTATTCCGCAGCGCGGTACCCCCATATTTATAGAGATCCATGTTCATATCGTTCTCTCGATGCTTTCAGAATACACTGGCCTATCCCAGACCCTACTGGTAGTTTCCAATTTAGTGTGAAAGGTGGAAAGTATAGAAAAATCATCGATTACGTGCAATCATGTACATTGAAATGAAATATTGACTCTAGGAGACTTTTGATATTTTTTCCACATAGTATCTTTTATTAATCATTTCGACTGACTTATTATTATTCTCATTAGATGAACTTTTAATTAATTTTAATAAAATAAAAGAAAAGAAAGTTTTAATTATTATTTCTTATTTATATTTTAAAATCGAAATCAGCCTTACTCTACTTTTATTTTACCATAACCCAATCAACATTCTTAAAAATAAGTAAGGAAACATAAATAATATTCTTATTTTAAACTTAATTATAAATATTAACTTACCAGCGTGACAAAGCTCTTCCAACGTCCTATCAGTGACTGAGTTGACACGAAGAATCAACCCTCAATAAGTCGAAAAAAACCACAACAAGTGTCCGCCATGTTGGTCGATATGACTAACAGTAACGGTAGGGTTAATGTGATATACATACATATGACAAAAACATATTGTAAAAAATATATTTTTTTTAAGTAAACAATGCAATACTGACAACGTGCAATGACGCGCTTGTTGGCCTAGTGGTTAAGACGCTTGCCTAGCAATATTCTCTCTTTAGATTAGAATAAAATAGCAAGACAGTAATAATACAGATGTGACAAGATTTCGTGTACGTATCTCTTAAAAAGAATACTGTTACCAAATTTTACGACGAGAGTTCCGCAAGGTTGTAAAATTTATCTATAGCGTTTTTATTCCAGTGGAGATGGTTCCAGCATCTTGATGGGAGCATCCCTGGAATGCATAAATGTTGGATGTCTTAGTCGCTTCTGTGCGGAACTGCATACACTTCCACTGCACCACTCAATCGAGCGATAAAATGCAGAATCAAAGATGCCACGGCCTCCCACATCCGTACTGCAGAATGGTGAATTTTCTAGTTTGTCCTCAGTGCAGACAGTGAATAATAATTAAGATAACAATATTTTTATATGTATGCTCTTAGAACACAATGACTGGATTTCTCCACAACATTATTACTTAATTAAGATGAATTATATGTAGAATAAAAAGTTATTTATGCTTGTATATAACCAGTAAAAATTCTTTTTTGTCTACCGGTTTCGAGGCGTAACCCGTTTATTCGTCAGGACAACCACTACACCAAATATAAACAGCACTTAATAAAGTCCTAAATGCACTAAGTTTCTTATCCAAAAGGATTAAGAATTTGTGTAGAGGAGAGAGGAAGAGGGGGTGGGGTCTATAGGGGGTGTCGAAAAAGTAATTTTTAGTGGTTTTATACTAACATAAATAACATTTTATTTAAGTGTTTGACCACAAAGTTGATGCTTTAAATATTAAAAATATTTATAATATGAATTGTAGAAGTCTCACAGAGACGAAATTAATTAAATGAGAAACACGTATGGAAATCTTATATATGATAACCCAGGGCTTACAACCTGTATGAACTGGCTTAAGTGATCAACCTACACAATGTAACATTTACCAATACCATCGTAAAAACTTCCGCAGAAGTATCGGTTTGCAATATTGTATTCCGTCGGGCACTAAAAAATAAGTATACAAAATTTGTATTTAAAATTTATGTTTCATATTTGTCAAACGGTGTAGATTTGTATAGAGAATTTTTCTGTTGGAGGGGGTGTGGTAAAGAGGGAAAGACGATATATGGCTTTTGTTTTTCGTCGGGTCCTAAACAATGAGTATACAACATTTGGGTCTGGTCTGTAGAAAGGCATAGATTTGTATAGAAAATATATCAAGGAGAGGGGGTCCAGTCCGGTGCCTAAAGGTTGCAAAATTTGGATCGAATTGATCGTACGGTGTAGATTTGTGTAGGTAACATACAGAGTTTAAGTTTCAAAGGTACAGATATTTAATTAATTAGTGTTGAAATATAGAAATAATTTTCCTTAGGTACATTAAAGTTTTTCTCGCATTGACGGAATTGTAATTATTCGATAGCGCAGAGCAGTATTATAATTACTGCATCTTTCGGCTGCAAACGAATCCCATCTTCCCAACTTCCAACTTTTTTCACTCACTGAATATCTTGGCGAGGCGCAGAATCCGGATTAAGCGGTCCAGACGCCCCCGTATTCACTTGGCCGCGAGATGAAATTGCTTCTCTAAATTCCCGACACGATTTCATATTTTATTAATCAAAACAATCTGGTGAAAAAATCAGTTATTCGTGATTCAGTCATTTTAAAAATATTTAAATAAATAATTTATTTAATTATTTATAATACGATACGACAGATATGCAGTTAAAGAGATTCAAGTACAAGGTTACAGTTACAAGTAAAAATCACAAAAGATAGATATTTATAACGATAACAGTACATTAATAGGATAAAGTACATATAAAGTACATGATAAAGTGCGTGTAAAACATTTGAGTAAATTAAAAACATAAGTGAAAAAGAGAAGTTTAAACAGGAAGAAGAAAAAGAAAAATATATTTATCCATTACCATTTAGTTGAGACGTATAGAATTGTTTCAATTTAGTCCTATACACAGTAATACTATCAGCAAAAATGTCGACCACCTCTGCATGTTCATTCTCTAATTAGTGTAGTCTGGGGATTACAGAGTTTTCTAATACATTAGTTCTTTGTAATAATTATAAATTTCGGTAGGAAATTAAATATTTTTAGTGCAACAAAGATGCAGTTCTTTTTCAATTGTGCATTTCTCATCCTGGGAAATGTAGAAAGGTTAGACTCTATATTTAAAAACTCGACGTCGCTGAATGCGCGCGGCATGGCTGCTGACGTAGATGGTGACGAGGAAAGAACGTAGATCATATGGCGCTCCATACCTGCCGCGTTTCTTTGGATGTGACGTTTGTCTTTTCAAAGGTCTTTATTCAATGTTGTACGCACATAGAATCAATTAAAGGATTAAAAACGCACAGAAACATTCTTTAGAATGATTTTAAATGCATCTTGGTCGAGAATTTTTGACTAAAGATGGCACATGACGAAAAAGGCAGAGCATATATCGTCTTGTTAGTTCACAAATCCTTCTGTACGGTGCTGTGATTGGATGTTGCATACGTGCAAATAAAGAGTGTTTGAACAAGTGAGTGAATTTGAATATGTAGAGAGCAATTCTGCTCAAGATTGAATTTCGCGAACATGTCGCGAGGGGACTCGCAGCTGAAAACAATGTCAACCGAGCTTCGCCTCCGCTGTCGACAATGTCAACCCTCAAGTGTATTATGTCGGGCAATCGAGGGAAACATCGAGACCTTGGATCGACAAGGCGTCATCTCACATTTTGGACAAAATTTGTTTTTTTAAACAGTGTTAAAAACGTCTCAAATTTTGTAGTAGGTCAGGAAAAAATTATAAAATATAAATATGAGAAGGTAAACAGTGAATACTCATATAGTTAATGCTCTAGAAAATATAAAATAGAATAAAAATTATGCAAATGAAAAACGCATTTAAAATGCTGGAATTTTTCTTACTTTGAAATACTTACTAACTGTAAGCCATAAAAAATAACGTAACTTTGTTTCGCGTCTTTGTTAATCCCTAGTATATATTTATTGTATCTTTTTGGCGGTCCGCGGAGTGGCGGCAGTAACAACATGTTATGGGTATGTCTATAAGTGCCGCTGTGGCCTGAACCGGGGGAAAACTCCGGTACCGCGCCTAGGCGGTCCCGACTCCAAGGCCACAGGGATCCCAATATCGTTCGCACCTTGAGGCTGTAACCAGTGTGTCTAGGGTATATATCGGATTTGTACTTACTTTTGGCAGCTCAGCTGGCTCAGGACTGTGGGGCCGTTGCGAGGTAGCTAACTTCTATGGAATGAAGCACTTTGTGTTATATGTACAATTTACAGGTAGTTTATTCAAGATAGTTACAAAGGTAAGTTGGGTGATGCTAATATATGGTTAGTTAAAAAGTTTACTGGAAACGCGGACTCGATTAAGGTTAGTACATATTTGTAAGTGCGAGTCTAAACGTCGATCGTGTAACAATCCAAAAAGTCGCGACGCGTTACGCGGGTCTCGTAGTGTTGGCGGTCGAGCGAGCGGAACAGGAATGAAGGTCTTGTCGCTCGCCGCCTGTAGGTCGATTGCTTCCAGTGAATGCCAGATGCCGCCCGTGTGGTGGAATCCACCACAATGTCTTAAGCAGCCGGTCCAGGTTTGCTGGCCCGGAGTTCAAGCACCATCTTTGTTGCATCTGCATTGCTTTGTGAGCATCGAATTTATGCAGGAGTTGAGGTCAATTCCAAGATGTTAATTCAAGAATTAGCTAACAAAACTGGTTCTCATAGTCCGGTGTTCAAAGATGCATTAAAAAATTGGAAATATGAAGATTTAGAAACACGGAATATAGCTACCATACGAATTTAGTCAACAGAACAAATTGTCACGCACACAAACAAACTTTACGAGATAAAATTAACACTCAAGGATGGAAAATTATGAATGGGTGGCAAATAAGAACACTTATACATTTAAAGTTTAATTTATTACCAAAGAAAGTCACTTGAGTTCTGCAAACTAAATACAAAAACCTTAAATATATTTTAACTGTAATAATAATTCAATTACTGATTTTTAATTTGCTAGTATACATTGTATCCTGACGAAGGGACCATTGGGCCTGAAACATGTTGAAATTTTGAAAATATAAGTAGTAAAAACAATTTTTATTGTGTACAAGTAGTGGTCAAGAAATTTGAAATGTATGTCGTTTGACAACTACGTTGAAAATAATCGAAAAACAAACCCGGTGAGGTCACAATTAATCTATATGATGTGTTTTGTGATGTTTTTTGTAATTGTACCTGTAATAGAACCTTTTGGCCTGTTGATAAATTAAAAAAAAAAAAAAAAAATTAAAAATTAATTAAAATTAAATTAATGAAAAATTAAAAGAAAAAATTAAAAAAATAAATTATCTTGCCCATACTCTTGTTAGAATACAGTAAACGTTTCGTTATCTTTTAATTTTAAATAATATTGAACTAATTTTTTTCGTGAATCTACAAAATAAGTTTACATACTTTTTCTGAGTCAGTTTCCGTCATTTACTTCATTTCCTTTGACTGCACCGAGTCGCAGGATTCTTTTTTACATTTTTATTTTACTTTCCCTTGAAGTTGAAGCAACGCCCGGGCTCTTAATTAAGTTGCAGCACGAAATGTTTTTTTTCTTGCTGAATGTCATTAACCTTTCAAAGCAAGATTTAATATAACTTTATTTATGTCTCAACGGGATTAAAATGCCACTGTCTTATTGTTCTGCTGAACGGTGGTAGCTTTTTTAAAAAAAATTGCACTACAAAATATTATCCTAATATACAAGATATTAGCTTTTCCGTTAAATTTATTATTTCATTTAATTGTAGGCCTTCAAAACGAAAATTAAGTAAAGGAAACTGAGCACAACTTCAACACCTCTTTCTGTTCAAATGATTAATTAATAACAATACTGGATGATTTTTTTAGTGCAGAGGCATCGAAAACCTTGTAGAGCATTGGCAAGAAGTTATAAATTATTTGAGAGAAGACATTATTGACTAAATTGTTTAATTTATTTATTTTTTTATTGAAAAAACAGACAAATTATGTTAGCACCCAATACAAACACAGACAGACATACACATTTGCATAGTAATGTATGAATTGGGTAATTTGATAAAAGATCTATATATCTCAACAGTCTCATAATTAATTTAACTAAAACTCTTTATCCAAGGGAAAACAGAAAAATATGAATTGAGATAATTCTTAAGAGATTTTTTTTCCCTAAAAGATACTCAAAACCATATACACGGGTATGCAGATATATTAAACGCATTTATTGAAATTATTCTTTATTAGCTAACCCGCGCGGCTTCGCACGAGTAGATTTTTAGTAACTTTTAGTAATATTTTATAATATTTTTAACATAACTTTTTGAGTTCAACAACTTCTATAGAAAGTATTTAAATATCTCTCACTGTTAAGGCAACGTTCGTAAAAAAGCATTGCTCGATCATTTTTTCGTCAACTTTAGTTGTGAAATAGGTCACCACGATAAGCCATGTTATTGTAACGAGATATATATATATAGCCTATGTTCACTCTGAAAGTTCATTCTAAATATTGGTGAAAGAATTTTTGAAATCGGATAAGTAGTTTCGAATCCTATATTCAAACATACAAACTTTACCTTCTTATGTATTGGTATTAATAATATAACACGTATAATTTTAAGTAATTAAAATCAAAATCACTCTATTTTCACCAATTTAATAGATAAATATCAACATGTTTCGAGAACGATGTTCTCATTTTAAGGATAACTAGTATAGTTAAGGGCATATAAAATAATATAATATAGTATTACTTGCTTAGTAGATATATTTTTAATGTAAATTTGATAAAATAAAGTAAAATTTCGGCACCGATCAATCCCTCTTTTGACAGTTTGATCTGATTACGGGAAGAAAAATGCCTTGGAATACTAGTAATTTACTCCCTGCCTCAAAAACAAAGGAAGCCCGGAATAAAATAAGGAATGAGGGTCCTTCGGGAGTGGAAAAGCGAATAGAAAATTAACTCGTTGATGGCGATATTAAGAATTCTGATTAATTAAAGAAAGAATGGTTAATATTCCTCAAAGTGCTACCTGATTAAGATTCTGAGGGTTACGGCAATAAATTAATGTTTTTACTCTCTGTCTCCCGCCTTTTTTTCTCTTTTTATATAAAAAGTTCTGAGAAGTGATTTCTGCAATCAATACCCGAACAGAAAATAATATGATAAAATTAATTATATCTTGTTGTAGTAGCTTGTTGGTCTTGTGGTTAGGACACTCGCCTCTTGATCAAAAGGTCGCGGGTTCGAATCTCACTCCAGACTAGCAAGTTAGTCCTATTTTCATAGCACAAGCGTTTAGCTTATTCCGTGTTCGCATCTCTATTAAAAAAAAATTATATGAGAAAATAATTTTAGAATATCTATAAAACTCAATAAGTAATTTAATGTTTCGGCCTTAACTTTGTGGAAATCCATTATGAACAAATAATGAAATAAAACATTGAACTTTGTTATAAGTGGAATAAGTGGAAAAAAACAAAGTTCATTGTTTTATTTCATTATTTGTTCATAAAACTCAATGTCTATCTGTCGGTCTGTCTATCTTTTTTCAATACAATCTATACCGTTTTACTATATGTATTCTTTAGGACTCGGCAGAAAACATGGGATATATTTTCTAACACGCTTTACTCTATTATCTCCCCCTGGTATATTCTCTATACATATCCATAGCGTTTGACATGGCCCAAATTTTGCATCCTTTTTCTAAAGTACCCAATGTAAAACAAAGGTGACCATTTCCCCATTTTTTTACCTCTCCCCCTGGTACACTGTTTGACAAAAAAAAGATATTTAGGACCCGGCGGAAAACAATGGTCACATTTTCCTTTTCTCTTTTTACTCTATCCCCGCTCCACGGTACACTTACTAAGCAAATCAATACTGTTTGACGAATCTGAAATAAATTTTGCATTCTTATTCTTTAGGACAAGATGGAAAACATAGGCCATTTACCTCTCCTGGACATCCCATCCATCTCAGCCTAAAATGGAAACGTTTTTTTTATAGGAGGCTTTGCAATACAATGGAACCCTTGTTTTCCCCCGCAAACTTATTTTCAACTTAATTCTTAACCCGTGCAACGCCGAATACAAACAGCTAGTAAATTATTTAAATTATATATGTAGCTTGCTAATAAAAGTAACAACATTCAGATAAATCGTTTTCACAAATCTATGATAATTATAAATATTCTTTGTATAAGAGATTAATTTCATGTATACCGACACAAAGTTTCTTGTCGCTATGAAGTTGCTAAAATTTTGAGGGAGTCTCTTCTTAAATATTTTTTACACTTTGGGTGAAATGTCGACAGTTACGGAGATAAGTAACTTCAAAGTTTGCATTTTTTCCAATATTTGTGATTTATTTTTTTTATAAAACGTTGATCTATCATCACAATTAATAAAAACGCTGGGATTTAATTTATTATAAGGATTTATTGAATACCGATTAATTAACATCTATCGTACAAGGTCACTTATTGCTATTAAATGGTTTTTTTTCGAATTTCTATCCAATTTTTTAAAAATAAAATAAATAAATATATTTCTTAAGAACTGACATGTAAAAGTACCGTCATTTTTGACGGGTTATAACTAGTATAACATATTTTTTAAAAAGAATAGAGATGCGAACACGGAATACGTGTCACATTAATATTCTTACTAAGCTAAACGCTTGTGCTATGAAAATATGACTAACTTGCTGGTCTGGAGTGAGATTTGAACTCGCAACCTTCGAATTACGAGGCGAGTGTCCTCACCACAAAACCAACAAGCTACTTATTATTATTATTATTAAACTCGCGTAGAGGTAACAAAGTTAATGTTTTTGAACAAATTTAATGATCGTCATGAATAATCTCTACAATGTGAATGCCAAATCCATTTATAATATTAGGAAAATTAAGGAATCTGTAACAGATTCAAAAGGAACTATCACACAAAGCAAGACTAGCGTTAGATTAACTTGAATTATTGAGAAGAAGAAGATTAACTTAACTAAATTAGATTAACTTGATTCATAAAGAAGTTCTGGTGCCAACTCTAATACACGGAAGTTTCTGATGCCTGGACTAGGTAAAAAAGGAAAGAAATTATACTAAATATAATGGAAATGTGCCTTAGCGTAAAAATTTTTCTATAAACTATATTTTTCAAATTTTTTCATTATTAATGGGGTCTTTGTACCTTCTACAGTGCACCCTCTTGTACAAATTAGACGGGACTCGAATTTTTCCACTATTGAAAAATCGTGCAGACATCGGAACAATTATTTCATTTTCTGACCGCGAACTTTTTCTCACCCCTCCCCTCCTGCCGGAACATTTCTTAGATTCCTCTTTGAAACTTATTTTTAATTAACTACGTGACCGAGTTCAAGACGCGGGCAATAATCTGCCCGTTCGAAAGATGCTGGAGTTATGTTATATACAGAGTTGTAACAACAGCACGCAAGGTTCTCAAATTGTTCCATTGTCTTTTTATAATCTATAGATATATATTATATAATTATATATATATATATATTTATATAATATATATATCTATATAATATCTTAATTCTATATATAAATTTTTTAAATAGAGATGCGAACACGGAATACGTGTCACATCAACATTCTTACTATTTTCAAACTAAGCTAAAGGCTTGTGCTATGAAAATAGGACTAACTTGCTAGTCTGGAGTGAGGTTCGAACCCGCTACCTTTGGATCACGAGGCGAGTGTCCTAACTACAAGACCAACAAGCTACTTAATTTTTTATTTATTCGAATTGAAGCTTACAATGCATGAGGATGTTTTACAAAATAAAAGATTAATGATGATGATGATATATTAGTCGCTTATAATAATATCTATAAAATTACACACTTAAAGGTGTGTGTGTGTGTCTGTGTGTGTGTGTGTGTATGTGTGTGTGTGTGTATGTGTATGTGTGTGTGTGTGTGTTCGTGTGTCTGTGTGTGTGTGTTCGTGTATGTTCGTGTGTGTGTGTGTGTGTGTGTGTGTGTGTGTGTGTGTGTGTGTGTGTCTGTGTGTGTGTGTGTGTGTGTGTGTGTGTGTGTGTGTGTATGTGTGTGCCAGCGCGTGCATGTGTGCGTGTGCGTTGATTTAACTCCTATGATATCATTATTTTAAGTTTAAGGTGTTTAAATAACTAAATATGTTTAATACAATAATATCAATATATTTTCTGTAGATGATCATTTAATAATATAAACATTGTTACTTCTACGTAAATAAATTTTTTTGCATTACTTTTTTTATAATATATTATTTTCATATTACCTTATATTTCATTGAAATAGAATCTCTCATCGACGGGTGAAGTATCAAACTGACTACTTATTAACCCTTATGTTACTACCCGAGCACCCGGGTATCCATTTCCGACTTCAAGTTAAAATAATTTTATTCATAAACCCTTGATGCTTTTGTCCACCTGGATCCCCATTATTTGAGGTATTTGAACGGGATTTATGCATTGTTTGATGTCATTTTATTTTTATAAAGGTATTTTCTACGACCTCAAACTTATCTAGTCCTCTGATTACTACCCAGGGTACCCGGGTACCCACACGGTATTGATATTCTCATTCAGTGATAGACATAAATTTCACCATCAGATTTCGGTTTATTGTATAAATGAATCATGTTCTGTTTGTTTTTGACTACTTATTAAATAAAGAATTTTTGCATTGATTCTGTTCAAATATTTAAAATGGTAAAGTACTGAAAAAATCAGCTGAAGTGGCTAGTATAAGGACGGTTGTAATGGGAATATTGAGAGAAGAGGAAATGAGGTCATGAAGGT
The DNA here is from genome assembly GCA_016648135.1 of Agrypnia vestita. NCBI lineage: Eukaryota > Metazoa > Arthropoda > Insecta > Trichoptera > Phryganeidae > Agrypnia > Agrypnia vestita. The sequence goes on along the minus strand of JADDOH010011074.1, from coordinate 40,832 downwards.
AATATTGTTAAGTAGATTAATACGCGAGTTCAAATTTCTCTTAACTTTCAAGCATTCTAAACTATTCATATTATTACCCTTACTCGCGACGGGCTGGAGAAGTTTAATAGTACATGGATGAAAATAACGATTACTATATATGATTATAGAAATATTATATTATATGAAAATATTAAACTCGCATAAAAGCAACAAGGTTAATACTATCGAACTAGTTGTAACCCGTCAAAAATAACGGTACTTGTCGGTACATGTCGGTTCCTAAAAAATAAGTATTTATTTATTTATAAAAAAAACGAAGAAGAAAAAAAAAATACTGTAAAGAAGTTACGGACGTTACACGAAGTTATGATGGACGGACAGACAACGTCTGGTAGATTATTGTATTTTTTTTAGACTCTTGTAATAATTATTTTTTTTAAATATTGATTTGAACATGGAATACGTGTCGCGTCACGATTCGTACTATTTTCAAATAATACTGGTGCTGTCAAAATAGAAATAACATGCTGGTATCCCGGAATGGGGCTCGAACCACCGACTAACTATACCACTAGGCAAAAGTCATGACCACTGTATATATATATATATATACTTTGTACTTTGGTCATTATTGGCCTTAATGGTTTAATACGAAATTCCCAAAAACCAAAGTACTCGAATTTAGATTTTGACTTACCAGACCTCACTTGGTAATAAGCTTCCGATACGAACGGACGTGCTCGCACTGCCCCTCGTGACGGAAATGTATTACCAAGACACCCTCAAGATGCCTGTTGTGATTCAGGCGAAACGTCGGTTGACGAATGGTCCTTCTGAGGACCAGATTTTGATGCGGGTTACCCCCAAAGAAATTAATACTAATATATATATATATATATATTGACGTTCCCTACGTAAAGTATTCTATCTGTTAATCTGTCACTTCGTAGGAAAGAGCTTAGAGCATATTTTAAATGTAATGTGTAGTTTATCGTTTCAGATAAAAATGTTCATTAACAAAAAAAATACGATCTAAAGTCTATTCTGCAAACTAACAGATTATACAATATATATTAACTGTGATCGATTCAAAAGCTTGGTCTCTCACGATGCGCGATAATGTTGATAAAATTCATCAAGCATACGTACAACAGTGTTTCTTAGTTGTATCCCGCTATGTAGGTATAATATTTCCGTGTACGTACACAATGTACGAATAATATTTCCGGTAATCTGTACTGTTCCCCTACCATACATTATTTCAAGATGTCTCCAGCAACGGCCTCCGGAACAATGGTGGAACAAACAAGCCGTGAAGGACCTCTAAGCCTAATAAGGCCGCGCTAAACATCCCGCGAGGGGGTGGCTCTTGGGAGGCCTCCGACGAGAAGCGAACAGGAAACCTTTTGTTCCACAGTCGAGCACGGCCCATTGTGCACGCCGCTGATGTACCGATCTCCCGATTGCGAGAGGAACGTGATGATGAAGAGGGCATCAGTCTGCTATGCTGGGGTCCGTTCGAGTGGTGAGTGGTGTAACAATATTTAATAACATGTGTTCTGTTATGTTTTGTTATATTTGTTATTTTTAAAATAACACACATAAAAGCAGTGCAAGTTTTTGTTCGATTGGTACCGCGCACTTTGCATCGCTTGTGTACCGAAAAAGGCTGGTTCTTGTCTGTGAATGCCAAATCAACTGCCTTCAGTTTTTTTTATAGTGGAAGTCTGCCATATATCTGACCTCGATCATTTGGTCGCCTCACTATGTTAATCATTCAACGGCAGTTGAACGAATCAAAAAAAAGTTCTTAAGATTTATTACTTACAAATTAAATATACCTTGGAAGATATCAATTATGAATATCTACTTAGTTGTTTGCAACTATTAAACTTGTCTGTAAGACGTACCGTGACAGACCTAATATTTCTGTATAGGATCATAAATAACATGATTGATTGCCCCCAGATTCTTAGTCTGATCGACTTAAATGCACTATCGAGGTCATCAAGTGGAAAAGTCGGAACTAATGCATTAGCAAACTCTGTAATACGCAGACTACACTCATTAGGGAATGAACATGCGGAGGTGGTCGACATTTTTACTGATAGTATAACTGTGTATAGGACTAAATTGAAAAAAAATTTTAGTAAATGGTAATGGATAAATAATTTATTTTTTTCTTCTTCCTGTTTAAACTTTCAAATACGATTCGATAATATGTACTGTAATCTTTTTAACTGTGTACATGTTTTATGTGATTTTTTTACTTTATATTTTGTATATTTTGTAAAAACCCATAAGGGCGTTAAATAAATAAGTAAATATCTCTAGCTAGTACTATTTGTAAGTAATACAAATAATTGGTGTATTGCAATATCAAATATTTACAAAACATTTGGAGTAATACTGTCATAATATAATTGTCTCTTAAATTTAATTACCACGATCTATATAGTACCAAGAAATATTTTATATGTATCCCTTAAATAAAATGAAACCTAGCCATATTCTACGATACGGCCGTGATGCTTTTGAAAAGTAGGTACATAATAGAATTATAAAGCAACACAGCTACAGTTTGCTTTATTGCAGTATATGATTTTTTTTTTAATATTACATACAGCATTATTAATTTTTTTTTCTAGTCTATTTAAAGTATATTGATACAAAAATTGTATCTTTATACCTCTCCAAAAACAGACTAGACTCTTGTGTCTGGATAGGGACTTACACTTTTATATATATATATATATATTTTTTTTTTTTTAATAGTACATATATGTATATAAGAAGAAAAAAGAAACTGCTATAATTATAATGCATTTATGTGGGACAATAATAAAAAAAACTAACCATGAGCATATTTATTTTATATATTTTTATTTATTTGGTTCTTCCAATAAATACATGAAAATAAATTCATGGAAAGAATAAAATACAAAAAGCGTCAATAAGTACCCCACAATTATAGGACAACACAAATAGAACAATGATAATAAAGATTAATTTAACAGACATAGATAAAACTCTGCGTTAATAAGGAGGAAAAGTAAAAGCAAACATTAATAATTAGTAACACGTGTAATGTATATAATGCACACGGGTGACGAGTTTCTAGTATCTGCCTCACTAAACGACGATACTTCATATACATATATATTAATAAAAACGTCCATTGAATTCAAAAGGTTTATTATAGTCTGAGCGTATACGGGGGATGGAAAAGGATTTCCTATAAATTGGTGTTACAAGTTTAAAGGGAAGACATACAAGTCATTGACAAACAAATCAAATAAATATCTTTAAGATGACAAATTATTTTGCAAAAATAAAATCATACATTCAAAAAGCATAAACTATGTATGCACCATCCAGGTGGTTTGATTCAGTTTCAGTTTTAATTTAAGTTGAGGCAAAAATAAAAAAAGTGAAAACTTTCGGATTTCTTCTGGTTTGAGTCTTCTGGGGTATTATGCCGTGTTATTACGACCTGGCCTTTTGGTTTGTTTCGGTGTTATTCTAGGGGTGCAATATACAATGTTCGCCGCGAGCTTGACTTCAAAATAAATATATAATTTTAGTGAACATACTATTCCTATCTCTATACCTTTCTAGACCTTGTCTCAATGACTAAACAAAATAACTTTTTTTTCAACAGATAAATCTTTATGGATGTTTTATATTGATGACAGATCCACAATTATGTGTTTGTTAGTTTGGATTCCCTTTAAAAATGCTTATATTTAAATGTTTTATAATTACCTGGAAAAAAATTATGACTATTCTATAATTTAATCAATTCCACATTCATGTAGAATTTTTTAGAATATGAAAGACTTCGATTACGTGAAATTATCACCGATTTAAACTCTCGTGACAATTTTTACCACACATTCTTGTGATGGGAGAAAAATAACCAACATAAAGTTACAGCTCGTGGCTGTGGGAGTACAAATGGAAAAACTGGAAATTAATTAGAGATTTATTAATTAGTGATAAACATATTTTTCAAACTACAAAGCAACTTAGCATGAAATTAACTTAAAGCTTTTCCTTAATTTACACTATTTCGCAATATATGGCTTCATGTATTATCGCTGGGAAACAATTATTTATCGCTCGTAGAATGTTCAATTCTCGCACACAGTAGTAGCACTAGTTTATTTCGCTTTATTTATCGCTTCAATTATTTCACTACTGGCCATCCTGGCTGTCGCCTCGCGGCTGGCTTCGAACGAGCTGTCAAAATACGGCTCTCTCTCGCCGATACGTAGTCCTGGTATTTATATCCAAATGCTGGTATTTTCGAGCTTTATAGATAATTCTAATGTTTAGGAGGTTTTCGTCGCATCTAGGCTGTTCTAGTCGTTTGTAGATATTTGTAGATGTTTCCCGAAGACTGCAAACAATTGAAGACCATTTTGGATCCTGTGATAATGTTGTGACATATTATAAGGGATTCGAACAGTACCTACGCTATTTTTTCTGTTTGCCATTCCATTATTCGGAAAAATAATCTCATCGACTGCCTACTCTTATCCGTTATAATGTTTTTCTCCTCCTTCCTGTCTTTTCGTGTGGTGCTTAACCATGTATGTATTCTGCCACTAGTATATTCATATGAAAACAATAGTGGCTAGTTGTTCTAGGTTCCAGAGGAATTAATCCTACTTTTTTACTGTATGCACATCTCTATTTAAATAAAGTAATAATAATCCTTGCCAACCCAAATATCAACTGCGAGAGACTAGTTCTGAGGGTCCGTGTTTGGATATAATATCTGCTGTAAAATATTGGCTGCATTCCAAAAAGGTTTCCAATAATGTGAAAGAATGTACCGGGAAGCTTCATGATCAAATAAATATCCAATTCGAGCGTGTTATCGGGAGGGGCTGTAAAATCCAGGGTTGAAATGGAACAAACAAGGGAAACAAAAAACAGGTATCATTGAGGATCGATACCGATCCTGATGATCGCGGAGCATCGAAAACTTAAGTCCAAATGAACTTGTGTATCCTAAGGTTTCAGATTACAAACAAAATTTTCATAATAATTTTCTTTTTAAAACTGTGTTACGAACGTGATGATACATATCATAGCAACACGCACACACATACATGCACACCCATGCATATGCACGCCCACGTGAATCAATAATACTTTGAAATAAAACATAAAACACAAATTACGTTGTTTTCACCACTTTATTAGATATATAGATTATACAATGTTGTTTGTGAATGTTGAGCAATGCGCTATTTGATCTTGTTGATGTTACACAAATGCAACGTTTGTAGTCATAAACCGCAATGTGGTATGGCTAGTGTGATCATTCAAATGATAAATAAAGGAAATACCTACCACGGGCGAGAAATTTTTCTATATACGAATATTGAACGGAATTTTCTAAAAAGTGATCGAAACAAAAGAAACGACGAAATAAAAAGTGTTCTGTGATTAGAGATGTATATTGAATAAGTGTGTGTAATATTCTATAAATATTTAATCAATTTTTCGAAGAATACAGGACTTTTCGATGACATTATTATTAAAATAAAACACAAATCACTCTAAAGGGGGGTGAAAAAACAAAGTGGTTTGTGTTTTATTTAAGTTTGTTTTGTTGTTTGTTTCCACATCCAGCACTGGAAGCACGAAATAGCTAACTTAAAAACCTAGTCCACGGGTCAGTTATTCGTTTGGCGTTCTTCTGCACTTACAGAAGTAACGTCCACAGTACAGAGAGGCTGCTATGTACCAATTGAACTGGAACAGTTAATACATGATATATCGTACGTGCGACGAAACGCCGGTATTATTGAAAAACCGAAGCATGGTAAAAATTAACGATTTTTTTAAGAAACATGAAATTATTATTTTACTTATTATAGTAATCCACAAAACATTTGTTACAACACGGATAGAAGTAAAGTGAAATCTAAAAGCTATATAATAAAATTTAATGCAAACGAAAGGGTAGCAGGATTAGGAACAAAAAGGGTGAGGAGATTAGAATTAGAGTAAAGAGAGGGTAAACATAAGATGTTTATGTAAAAGGTAACTGCAGTCAAAACATTGAAACATTAGTTGTGTATAAACATATTTTTGAAAAAAATTCAGAATATTATGAAATCTTAAAATCTAAATAATTGATTAAATTAATGAGTCATAAAATAAGTAAACAGTAATAATAAAATATTATATTGTTTGAAAATAACCACTTACTGAGATTTTTAGCGAAATTTAAAATAAATTAAATTTTAATAAATATTATTATTAAGTTCTACGGGTTAAGTATTTTTATGTGTTACAGCTGTTTCGGCTTGTAAGGCCATTATCAAACAGTGGATATACCACGTACAAACGACTTGTTTATAAAATTTTAAGTTACCCCTTCCCCTTTAGAGTAATTAGATATTTGTGGTGAAGCCCTGTATAATGTTCGTTTTTTCCGGGGCAATTATCAATAAAAAAACATAAATAAATACACTTACTGAGATTTTAAGTCAACCGGTTTCGAAGCATACCCGTCTCTTCGTCAGAACAACCACTAAATCGAATGTTAGTAACACTATACACAAACAACCATAGTAATACTCCAACTCATGCGAAGATGTTAGTGTGTTACTTCTAAGTAATTATATGTTCGGGTTTGCTCCTATAACGAAATAAATCATAATTATTTTACACTGTGTTATCTAGTTATGAATAAGATCCTTTTTTTGTAACTCCTGTGTGTCGGTGATATAACGTAGGTCTACCTGTCATACAAAATATGAAATGTCTACCTTATTTACGAAAACTAAAACGTCACATTTTTTGTGATCATCGAATAGACATTTTCACACCAAAATTACTAAATTAAACTGTTAGGAATGTACGGATTTTTTAATTTAAAAATATTTATTAATCACTCTCGTATTTTCGCCAGTGTGTAAGAGAGAGCAGAATATTATACATCGCAGTTAAATCGAGCAAGAAAGAGCACGAAAATACCATACATTTCATGTAGGACAGAGATGGCGGTTGCTTGGGTTACGGCGAAAGCAATAACAATATAAAAAAAGTACGGTAGAGTCGGGTAACACGTGTTAGACAAAGACGGAGTGCATGCGACTGAAGCGAGCTGGCGACCGCTTCGATGTATTCAGTTGCTAATGAAACGTCGGCGGAAGCGCACGCAAATTCCATTTGCCATGATTTTATAATAATTTACTGAAATAATGCAAATATGTATGTTTACCTAACATAATTATATAAAGGGACCTTTAAAAAGTCTTATATGTATCGTATATATGTATATTTTATCACATATTAAAAACTATGCCGATTTTTAATCAGGTAACGCTGTGTTACTCCACCGTCCCTAAAGTTTTTTTTTTAGCACAGTCTTTTAAGAGGTAATAAGGGTAAACTGTTGAAATAAAAAAATAAAATAAACTATTCATTTTAAGATATTGATGTAATTATATTTTTCAATTTATAATTTAGGAAGGAATCTACCTGTAAAGTATCGTGGACTAGCTCTGTTACCTCTCGTGATTTCGTAATAATTCGCATTATTATTTCACAGTATGTCACTGCACGTCACTGATATCTAAATATGTGATTAACTGGTAGTTTCGATGATAATCGATATAATTGAGCTCAACTGGTTCATAATCGTCTTCTAAGTGCATTAAGATTTATCTTAAACAAACAGACTTCGGTTAGATAATCGTAATGAATTGACATAAGCTCTTCTGCTTATGGGAACAGGGAATACAGAACAGTATATCGGATTAGTCAAGATGAGTTCTTTTATCAAACTTAAAAAGGGATACTTTTGATCAGAAGAAAAATTTGCGAGCACCAAAATCAAAGAGTCGTAAATATAAAATAATATCCGATTTCTTCAAAAAGAGTAACATAATTTTGTGGTGACACTATTAGTTTAATTAATAAAAATATACTTTGTTTTCACCACTTCTGTATTGAAAATATTAACATGTTTCAGAGCCAATGGTCCCTTTGTCAGGATACAATGCACATATACTTACGAATTAAAAATTAAAAATGGAAATCCTTCGGCTGTGGATCAGTCTTTTGATATTAATAGCTTGACTAAAGTTAAGTAGAATAGACTAAATAGCTTATTGGTGTAGTGGTATGATGCTCGCCAAGTGACCTGGTTCGTGCCCTATTCCAGGATACCAAAAAGTTTGTCCTATTTTCATAGCACAGGCTTTTGGCTTAGTTTGAGAGTAGTAAGATTATTAATGCGACACGTATTTCGTGTTCGCATCTCTATTAAAAACATAAGAGTTTACAAATTTTACATACAAATTAAACAGAATTACACTTTGGTCAAATTATAAATTTCGTAAATAAGAAAAATTGTTGATAATAAATTGAATATTATGAACAATCAAGTTCTTTTTATAATTAGTTAACTTTTAAATTTGTTTTCATGTTAATACTTTTGACTTTTAATTTGTTAGTATACATTGTATCCTCCTGATTTAGGGGCCATTGGCCCTGAAACATGTTGATATTTTCAATGTTATATTGTATACAGTGTGTCTGGAAACCAGTGTCGGTTTCCAGACACACTGTAATAATAATAATAACATCAAATATGATCAATTTCATAGACAAACCACCCCCTATATTTCATTTTTCTCAAGCCATAATGAAATGGCAGACGTTTCAATTTATATGTTACCCAAGCATGGGCGAGTGTGTCAATTTACTAATATCTACCCATGTGAAGGTACTATAAATGTTAAATAGGTCTCATTTGAAATATAAAACATTAAGGATCAATATTACATTAAGTATTTTTTCTTTGTCACACGTCTATGATTATTAATTATCTCTGGGAAGACAACTTTAACACTCGCTCTAGCGAGTAATTGCTAGAAATTCCACCACTGGCCACACCGACTGTCGTCCCATGTTTACTTTGCACCGAAATGAATTTCAAAACAAACTTCATGCGCGTAGCTGTCAGTCGCGCTTTTATATACAAAACGCTGATTTTTCGAACTTTCTAGATTATTTTATTAAACAATAATGTCCTCGTCGTTTTCGTATACGTTTTTATATACGTTACCCGAATGTTATAGATAATTTAAGAGTGTGGTAGAAGGTGCTAGAGTATTCAATCCTTTTGTTGTCATCGATATAATGCGAGGGATTCGTATAGTGTGCAATTTCTTCTGCTTAACATAGTGTTACAACATGTTTCAACAGTAACTAAAGTAAAATTCTGCAGTAAAGTTTCAACAGTAACTAAAGTAAAATTCTGCATAAAGTTTCAACAGTAACTAAAGTAAAATTCTGCACATTCTTTTTCCCGGGCACAACAATTTTGCTTCGACCTCATTCACATATCTTCTAATGCATGCTCATCTATAATTGAGATTTTTAAACGAGTCACCCTCCAACACTTTTTATCTCATCACGTCGGGTTTTTCGCAGACGCCCTCTGTTTCTGCTGCCTTCAACACTCGCCTGATTTTTTCCTTAACCATTCTCTCCTCGCTCATACGTTCCACATAACCAAACCATCACAGCGATCCTTTCTTCATTCTATCTACTATCTCTGATATTAAGTATTTAGTTTTGTAGTTAAATAAATTTTATAAAAATCTCACTGGCAGAGAACCGAACTCCTATTATGAGTTTTGCTGATAAAGTTATACAAAATACGCCTTGCATGTCTCACTTGAACACATCGTACCATCTCTGCATGGGAATATGTATTCTGGTTCGAATAAAATATTTTTTTATAAATTTCAGTTTAGCATGTAAAATAAAAATGAAAACGCGTTTAAAAAAAAGGCAGAAGAAACGACTCGTGCCGTCTGTTGCAGTCCTCGGTTATCACTATGCGCACAAAAAGTGTAATACGTACCTACGTAAAATATCAAGCTTAGTTTATTTAAAAAAATATTCACATTTTACCTACCACAAAGTAAGTGCCAATAGCAATTATTACTAATAATAAATAAAATAATTTTTCGCACAATATTAGCAAAATTTATTTTCTTAATATTGAAAATTAAAAGAAAATTTATTATATTATTCATATTTTTAATATTTAAAGTATTAACTTTGTGGTCAGACATATTAACAAAATGTTATTTACGTTAGTATATCACCACTTAAAATTACTTTTTTGTCTAATGGTTTCGAGACGTAACCTATCCTTTCGTCAGGACAATCACTACACTAGCATGTAGATATCACTACACATCACAAACATAGCATTATTTACACACCAACACCTTCACAAATTACTCTTCACGTGCAAGTTGGCCTTTAGTTAGAATAACACACGTGTGAGTATTTTGTGAAGGTGTTGATTTGTAAATAATACTATGGTAGTGATATATACATGCCATTAAAGTAGTTGTCCTAACAAAGGAACAGGTTACGTCAAGAAACCGGTTAACAAAAAAAAATTTTTTAGTGGTTATATACATACCTAAATAATATTTTGTTAAAAAAAACACTTTGGTTATTCCATTATTTAATTAATTAATCAACTTGTTTCAGTACCAATGGCCCCTTCATTAGGATACAATGATGAGGGTTTATTAATTTACCTGTAATGATTGCTTTTTCTTCTTCTTCTTCTTCTTTAATTGACTGAGGGTCACTAAGACCTATTTGTGTAGAGTTAACCGCCTCTTATAATGTGAACTTCCAGCTGTTTCTCCATATTTTGGAGGGTCTTCCAGGCATCCTTTTTCCGTCTGGTTTCTCATGTAGAGCAAGGTGTGGTAGTCTTTGGAAGTCCATTATTTCCACATGGTCTCTCCAATATCTTTTCTTTGTCTCCCTCATTTGACAAAATCTTAAATATCTCGCATAGATTCTTGCTTATTATTTTTCTGAGCGCTTTCATCTATATGGTTCCATGAAGTGATTCAGTGCGAACTACGTCAGCACTTGTTTCAATACCTCTTATTATCGTACAATACAATCATTATCGCTATGACATAGGTTTTCTAGATTCGAGATCGCAAACATTTTACATAGGTAAAACTTGCAGAAATTTTGCAAAGGGAGCTCTTAAGATGTTTAAATAGCACTAACTATTCTGAATTAGCTTATCATCTTTTGGAAATAAACCGTTCTTCTTTCTAAACATTATTTTGATATAAGCAAGGATTTAGAAATGTTACATCAGAAGAACATAAGATTACAGTTTTACAAATTTTTTTGGAGTTAATTATTGTTATGCTTCAATAAAAAAATCATTTTTGTAAATTTTGACCGTTAAATTTTTTTTTTCACAGGAGATTTATGTTGTTTATCAACCTACATAAATCTAGTTTATATTTATATTTTCTTTTTTGTTTTTGTCTATATTTCCAATTTTAATTTTTAGTAAACATTGTATCCTGATGAAAGCGATCATCGGTCCCAAAACACGTTGATTTATCAATTAAATAGTATTCTTCTTCTCCCTGGCTTCATCCTAATTCACTCTCATTTTCAACTTATCCTAAGGTTGTAGGTTCTTTTGTCCTGGATAACGTCACCCACTCAGTGCCTCTGCATTTGGCTATCCCTTTGCACCACCCTTGAATTTTTTGGTCTTCTTTTTGGAGATCTGGTGCTTTGCGTCCAATGTGGTCTTACCAAATCAACTGGTTTTCCTTCAATTTATCAATTAAATGGTATTATAAATAATGTTATGTATTTTTATCATAAAAATCTTTTTTCTTAATTAAATAACCGATTTAGTTTTTATCAGCCTGACCACCACCGACGATGTAGGGTAGGTACATCCCTCACCCTCCGGATTCGCCGATTTCTCTAGTATTATAAAAGTTCCTCTTTTATTTCAGTGGCGTGGACGGCAGCGCTGCAGAGTTGAACAAAAAAACACCCTTTTTAAATATGTCAGAATGAATGAATACTTTTTCGATTTTCAGAAAAGTTTGCTTATTTAAATTTATGCAAAACCGGAACCGGAAACCACATAAAGGAAGTCAAAGGTACCGGATAAAATGAACAATTTGATCGTTGGCGACATCTGCGAGCGGAATGAAATGTTTCTGATACGAATTTTTCTGAAGCCATCTTCATATTATGTTTGGAAATCCCTGTTTTTGATAAAATAATTATTCAACATACGGGGTCGTGTGTTATAACTAGGGAAACACTTGCAATAACATGCGATGGCACTGAAAAATCAAAAAATTGTAATTTACTATATTTTGTATACCTAATGTCTATATACATACACACTTTATATAATATAAAGCCAAAGTTTTTTAAATATATAAGAGTTTATTATAGGATGTCAATACGTCTACCTACATAAGTATATACGCGATGGCGTAGTGAAATTTTCTAATGGTATAGTAAAGACATTTTCATGATAAACTGATAATTATAATTTAGAAAATTATTTACTTTTCACAGTTAATTAATGCTATGCATAATGAAAAATTTCATTAAAATTAAATTAATAATTTTATCTATGTTCATAGAATTTATTTTAATTTTTCATTAATATTTTTTCTCAAAATGCTTTGCATGATGATTATTCTAATTTGTTAAAATATTATTTAATCGTGAGGGTGAGCATTATAATTTGATTTCTAAATAATACAATTCATATAAGTGTAATAATAGACATTATAATATATAAAATTATATTTTTTGTTTGGACAAACTCAATATCCAGACATAATTATCTTATATATTTTATTTTGCTTATTTGAAGACTTCTAAGCGTTCTTAGACTTCTAAGAGTTCTAAACGCTCGTAGCATGAGCTTGCTCAATGCGGCATTTGATTTCAATCGAAGGATCATTTAAATAGCAGTCCAAGTATACAATACTTTGTACCTTCTCTAGTTTCGTTCCAGAAATATAAAGACTTGCCAACTGCATTATTTTTGCTTATAAGCGTGTATATATTTTTAGTTGTATTAAGTTCTAATCCAAAATCCTCACATGTCTTCACTACTTGCTCCAGCAAAAATTGTATATCCTCAATGTCACTTGTTAGAAATACCGTATCATCTGCATAACGCAGGTTGTTCAGAATCTTCCCATTTATAACAAGTCCTTAAGTAGCTTCTTTCAGAGTTTCATTGAATATTTTTTTTGAATATAAGTTGCAAGTATAATTTAAAGATAATATAAGTTAAAGAAAATATAAGTTAAGATATATAGTATAAAATTAATTGTTGAAAAAATATACCTATCTAAAAATTTTATTCGACATTCCAATCTTCGAATAAATTAATTTTCATACTGATATAAGTAATGACTAGGGCTAGAATTCTAAAACTTTAGTTAGTGGCACGTGAAGAAGAATAGTAGAGATCGGGTGAACAGTTATTACTCAAGTTTTGAAGGCAAATCTTATGTTCCTAGGCGCACCACATCTACTCGGAGCGTCCAATATTAGTCAACTTTTTCAATTAGACTTCCTCTCTGACTCGAGGTTAGCTGACGTTTCAGCTACAGGGTGATTACGCGAGGATCTTCATTTCCGATTTCCGCCAAATTAATATTTATATTTATACATTTACCCGCCGAGTATACATGTTTACGTATCGACTTATCTAGGACAATCGATGAGAATCGTTAACAATGGGTTAATAATGTATAAACATATATTTAAAAAATATGCCAATTAATGAGTCCACCAAAAAATCTAACTTAAATTCATAAATCGTTTAAACTTACAGCTTTTTTCAAAATATTTCAATATAACCTATTCATTTTTTATTTTTTTATTATTTTTTTTATTTCATTTTTTTTATTAGAGATGCGAACATGGAATACGTATCACATCGATATTTTTACTATTTTCAAACTAAGCTAAATGCTTGTGCTATGAAAATAGGACTAACTTGCTGTCTGGAGTGAGGTTCGAACCCGCGTCCTTTGGATTATGAGGCGAGAGTCCTAGCCACAAGACCGACAAGCTACTCGAATACATGCTTTACTAATTTCTAATGATTCTAAATTATTCAATTTCAGACCAAAATTATTTGTGTAAAATAGAAAATCCTAAATTTTTATCAAAACCGTGATCATTTTCAAATAAATGATTTACAAATTCAGAAAAACCATGATTATTCAGACATTTAAATGTTGTTTAACTCTTACATTGAAATTTCGACCGGTTTTTCCAATATAAAAGCTGTACAATCTTTACACTACAATTTATAAACACCTGAATTGTTAATTATATTATATTTATCTTTTCAATAAGCTACTCGTTATCTATCGCTATCGTTATCTAATTATCTTTCATTATCACCAATATTCTTAAATGATTCACAAATGTACCTGTATACAAAATAAGAACTGAGGATCACTTATCAGACAAAAGAGCTTCTCACTGATGAGGTCTACATTATCAGACAAAAGAGCTTCTCTCTGATGAGGTCTACATGGACGAAATCCAAAAAAAAAAAAAAATTGTAAACTCTATTGTCTATGCTAGCAAAACACAAAAAATTCCTGAACTGAAAACAGTAATCCAACGCGTTTTTACTGAAATTGAACAAATTTTATCAAACGTGTCAGAGTATGCCAACATAGCCGGGGTAGTCATTTAACCAACTCCGTAATTAATCTCAACATATTTACTTTATGTTTATTCATTTATTTATTTTATTTCATAAATGCTGGATGTAGTGTGGTAGATAGAATAAAGGAAGGAATGCTGAGATGGTTTGGTCATGTGGAACGTATGAACGAGGAAATGATGGTTAAGAAAATATATGAGGCGAGTGTTGAAGGCAACAGAAATATAGGGCGTCCGCGAAAGACCTGGTCTTTCGATCAGATACAACAAGTGTTTGAATATGGCCCCGTTAAAAGCCGCAACAACCGTAGAGCTTGTACGAGAAGATGTATGAATGTGGCCGAAGCAAAAGTGGTGTGCCAGGATAGAAGAGTGTGGCGCTCAATCTTCTCTGCCTACCCCTGCGGGGAACGGCGTGATGGTTAGTTAGTTAGTTAGTTATATTTACTTTATAAATCAATAAAAATTTCCCAATCGAATACTAATATGTTTCATATTAAAATAAATTTGGCGTATCAGATGGACCACCTTATACTTTAAGAATATTCTTATTTCGCGTCCCGCTGATAAACAAATATGTTTTCGTGGAAGGTCCCCAAATTTGGAACATATATTTATATTTTCAAAAATTTGATAATGTGTTGATGTTCTTACGATAGAATTGGTGAACGTAAGTGTGTAAGTGATCCCTTAAGCCAGCTCATAAAAGTTGTAAGCCCCGGACCATCCTTTAAGAGACTTGCATTGAAATTTCTCATATAAATAGCTTCGTCTCTGCGAGACATCTTCATTGAATAGTACTCCTGCAGTGGACCGATCCAGTAATTGAGTTCTCAGAAAATATATATAAAAATATTGTTAAAAAATATGTTTTCGATGCAGAAATGACGATATCACAATAAGGTATTTTTCAAAATATATTTTGGCGGCGAGTTAAACCTGTGAGAACCGCGCCATCTAACTCAGCCTAAGGTCTTGATACAGTGGCAGATATTGTTGCATAGACATAATCTTTTTTTATTTCTTTTAATACCATATTATTATTTTTTATATCTCATCATTACTTGCGCCATCCGATAATGTTAGTGACGGCCATGGCTTCACAGAGAATTTTGTATTTCGATGATATCAATATCTACTACATAAACTGGTTCGTGATCGCTGACCACTTGAAGTAACATTGGTCGAAATTGGCGTTGAGGTGTTCAGCTGCAATCGCTGGCCAGGATTTTAACTTACGAAAATCCGAACCAGTTGACAATTAGAGTTCCATTGTCTTTGCTTCTGTTGAAAGATTGTCACCATTCGTGCGGTTCCTAAAATACGACGTGTCCGAGGTTCAACATTTTAAACCTTTCGGATATAGACGTGTCGATCTGTTTCCGAATTCGATGAAGCCATGAGAGTTAAGATTGGTCAAAAGGAGAAGTTCGCCGGTTACCACAGCAACGCCCAATCTACTTACTATAAGCGGAGCTCTGCAAATTCCAGAACAAGCCGGACTTTGTAAGCTCAATTTCAACTGTATAAGTACATAGCTAGTGGTTGTAGTAGAGATATTTCGAGTGTTTAGACCATGAGCTTTATCGGCGGAGATTGAGGAGGAAAATTGTTATTTCTTACTAATCTTCTTGATACCTAATATCAATTCCATCCATCATCGTACATATTAAGAGAAATTTACTTAAATATATATAAAAATGTGTACACGGAATATGTGTCACGTCAATATTCTAAATATTTTCAAACTAAGCTAAACGCCTGTGCTATGAAAATAGGTCTAACTTGCTGGTCTGGAATGAGGCCGAAACCCGCAATCATTGGATCACTGGATAAGTTTTAAATCACTGTACTAACAATCTCAAAAACATGTTTGCTGGAAAATCATGATTTGATTTAAGTGATGGGAAGTTTTATTCAGCTGACTGAACTGTCGTTCATCGTGTCGTTGTGTCAAGTTAATTGTTCACTTTCAATCGTTCGTTAATTTATTTGAATTGTTGATTTTCAAACGTTTATATGCCCATAAATTTTTTTCTATATAAAATATTCCTGACAGGGTAGGATTTTAGATGGATCATTTTTCCACAAAATGTCATCTTTCCCCTATAAACTTTAATTTATGAAAACTGAACTAATTAACGTTATAAGATCATTGTGTATGTTAAGTGAACTGTTCGAAAATAACAGTTCGTTCATGAACGACCCATCTCTATTTGATTACTGTACACACAAGCTATCCTAAAAAATTGTGTACACAATGGAGAAATCTAAAATTGAGCATCCATTGCAAACACAATTAAAGTCAAAGCGAACCAATTGGAAAAGTTTTGTTTGTCGATGAGGAGAGGTTTTGTATCCTCACTACTATCACGAAAGGATTTATTTTAATGAAAATCTGTCCAATATGTGGATTGAGCGTAAAACGAATACTGAATATCCCTGGGTTATCCTGACCATGCGCCTCTGAACTTTTTTTACGGGTTTATGTCAAAATAATTTATTTATTTATTTTATTTGTTTACGCCCATTAGGTATAGGCTTTTACATAAAGAATATAATATAAATTTCAAAAAGCACATACATTAAACAATATCTGTATAGCACCAAAACATAAGTATAAAAATTAAAATATAAAGTAAAGAGCAGCAATGTGTATAGGCTTTTATATAAAAAATATAATATAAAATTAAAATGAATATACATAAAACAATATTAGTTATAAGTAGAAAAATATAAAAAGTATCAGGAATAGCACAAAAACATGAGTATAGGAATTAAAAATATAAAGTACAGAGCAGCCATGTGTATGAAAAATATGTATTACCCACCATTACATGTATATATTAACAGTTGAAGTCAGTAACGAAGCAGTATTGCCTCTTTAAATGGAAACTTTACTTTCTCCAGACTGTCGACGAAAATGTCTAAATAATTGAATAAAAAATAATTAAAGAATTTACTCAAAAATGTATGAAAGATGTTAGAAATTTCATTGATTTGCGTTGTAAATGGTACTTCTACCAGAATTGCTATCGATTCGTATACTTTCTTCTACATATTATGAAAGCTTAATTCTTTTCTATATGCATGCATGGGACGATCAAAAAAATTAACATTAATCTGCTTGTGCCGAAAAGGATTAGGACCAGTTTTTATTGGCGGCCCATTATGTATATTTTATATTTAAATAAAATACTTGTGTAGGACCACTTTTGAGTTTAAGTTATACACGACTAATTTCGAGAACTACAGATATTCTCATCTACAGGTGAGAATATAAAATTATCATGTCATTCCACAAAGTTAATGCCAAATCAATAAATAATATACCATTATTTATATGTCAAGCTCGTTGTGAAAAGTTAACGGCCCTGAAAAGGACCTTTTTATGGGTTTTCTTGGTTGTGAAGGATGGCTGTGGTACGGTTTAGCCACATATCAAGAATTGAAAAAGTACAAAAAATAAGTCAGAAATATTGAAAAAAGATGCAAATTTTGATGTCATATTGATGTTAGGTCATAATAGCTTCAACATTTTCGACTCATAATCAAGGCAGGAATATAGTCCTGCGAGGTTATTAATGTTTTCCAAATAACCCTGTATATGCAATTAATAATATGTCAAAAAAAATAACGCTATGAGGGACTTATCACCTAATGATGATCTAATAATTTTCGTTCACGGCGGAAGTGTAAATTATATGCACTTCACAACAAAGTGCATATAATTTACGACCTCGGAAGAAATAATTAATTCAGCCTACACCTCCGTCGTGATAGGCCTAATAAAGAACATACGAAAATAGATATACAACCCTTTAAAGTTTGTATAAATTTTTCTTCGTTTAATTTACTATATCCGATTATTTGGAATAAAAAAATAGAAAAAAAAAAGGCGTCTAAAACTTGATAAGGTCCGGCATTCCCAGCCCTCCTGTCAAGCCAGATTGTTAACAAGATGAATGGTTTTCCTCTTCACTGATTCCAGGGGATAGATTTTGATGAACTTGTACTGTGGCCACAGATGGCTACCAAAATCGATAGCTAGTAAACCGGCGATCCCACAAAGCTACGCTTGATGAACCTTCCTCAATTTGACACGATTAAACTACCATCAAAATATTTCCGGTTGAATAATTTGTGTGTAATACGTTTATACTTAACTGTATTATGTTTATCGTATTCGTACTGTTTTCTGGTTAGCAGACGTAACGGGTTGTCGAGCTTATAATATAGCTAATATACAGTTTGTAAAATCAAACATTTTAATAAATATTAATTAATAGACATACCATTTAAAAAAAATATTATTTTCACGAAAGTATATTATACAAGCTGTGCCCGCAGCCTGACCTGCATGTAATTCAATTTGATATTAAATGTAAGAGTGTCAGTGAAAAATCAATTTAATCTTAACTACTCGTTCAAATAATGTTGTGTAAAAGGCAATTTTTATCTGCATAAAATTTTCTTGTTTGTAAAAAATTTTTTTTTCATAAGAATTTAACATTATTTGCTTGCTACCCCCTGCTTGTTGTTAGATTAAAATTAATTTTAAATATATATTTTATTCATATCAGTTTTTTATCAATTTGTGAATTAACCTTAAAATATAGATAAATGTCGTTGTAGAATTTTTTACATACCTTTCTAAGTTCTACAACTTTTCTATAGAAAGCGTTCATATTCCACTTACCGCTAAGGCAGCCTTCGTTAGAAACGTATTCGCTCGACCGTTTTTTCTTCGACTTACGTTGCAAAAATTGTCTCCACTAAAATACCTTTTATTTTAACAAGATAATATGTAAACTGTATCCATTTTTAATATCAATTCTAAATATTGGTGAAAAAATTTTTGAAATCGGATGACTAGTTTCGGAGATTAACTTCCTACATCTTAATTTACAAATTTTACCTCATTATAATATTAGTATAGATAATATTTATAATGTCAAAACTAGTGTTGCAATTATTTTTTTATTTAAAATTAATGATTTGCATTAATTTGTATACATTTACGAAAATGTGCATTAAACTTTTAAATAGTAGTTGAAGACTTAAAGCGCATATGTAAATACAATTTATTGTTTAAAATTATCTTTTTATATGATTATTAAGCTTTTTAAAATCACCAAAAACTTTGAAATGGGTCGTAAATTTAAAAATTTATAACTTCATTAATATCAATCATTTCATCATTATTTTTTATCATCATAATGAAAACTTGTAAGAAAACATATCCTGCGTACATATAAATATTCAGAATCTATTGATTTATTCTAGGATACAGAAAAATAATTTTTTGGCCGCGGCCTACCGATTAAGGCTTATATTTTCTTAATTATTGTAAATAATATTCAATTAATTACTTTTAAACAAGAATAAAGGTTATTAAGCAATTGTTTTAGATTGTAAATAATTGTGTATTGATGTATTGTGATAAAAAATGTTGTCTAGCTTACACATTCTGATATAAATATATAATAAAAACCCACATTTTCTAACCAACACGCCGAAATATACATTTTCTGTTAATGTACAGCCTAAAGAACGTTAGAATAATTTATATTATACCATACAGAGATTTTTTATAAGATTCTGATGTGTAATGTAACTTTAAAGTAGTTATTAATGGTTATGTAAATGTAATTTTCTTATTTTTAAATAGAAGATTGAGCTAATACTAATTACGTTTATGAGATTTCGCATGCGCATTTTAGGGGACGGCTATAGGAGTTTTTTATTTAGGACATTTCTTATAGAATCTATGTTTCATAAGTTTGTGTACTGTTAAATTTTATTTTAAAATGCTAGGGACTTAGATTTTAAACCATTTATATACCAATTAGAAGCACATGAGAATATTTAAAAAAAATCTAGACTAACTAACTAACCTACCATCACGCCATTTCTCCGCGGGGGTAGGCAGAGGAGATAGAGCGCCACACACTTTTGTACTGACATACAACTCTCGCCTAATCCACATTCTCACATCTTCGCAGGCATGCTCGATGATTTTCGAGGCTCCTAACAGGCCCGTCTTCCAGTATCTGGTAAATCTGACGCAGCGCCTTCAGCACATTCTTTATCTTTCTCACCACTCTTTCTTCATTCATTCGTTCAACATGCCCAAACCATCTGAGCGACTTTCTTTTAATTCTATTTACTACGCTAAGATCAGCTTTACATTATTTAATGGATTTACCACACATACGTTAAATTTCTAGAAATGGTATGAAATGAAATATCCTTAGGTAATGCGCTAGAAAAAAATTATCTTTATACAGGGTTATTTGGAAAAAAAAATTAATAACCACGCAAAACTATACATACTCCTGCCTTGATTATGAGTCGAAAATGTTCGAGCTATCTTGACCTTATATCAATAGTTATGGAGATATGCGACATCAGAGTTTGCATTTTTTCTCAATATTTCTGACTCATTTTTTGTTAAACGTTGGACTATCATTACATTAACTGAAACCAAATATGAAAAATTCATCCCCTTTAATACAAATCAAAAAAAAAAAATACTTACGAATTCCAATTGGAAATTGTTCAATTTACTTAGCTTGTATTGAAACGAATGAATTTTTCGTAATCGATATAAATTACTGTAATAATAGTTCAACGTTTTACAAAAAATAAGTCAGAAATATTGAAAAAAAACTTTGATGTCGCATGTCTCCATAACTATTGATATTAGGTCATGATAGCTTGAAAATTTTCGACTCATAATCAAGGCAGGAACATAGTCTTGCGAGGTTATTAATGTTTTCCAAATAACTTTGTATAAGTTTGATGTTTTAAACAGGTGAAAAATTTCGTAAGTTATTCTGGAATAGATTATATTAGTAGGTTTGGTTAAGATTAGGTAGCTTGATAGGTATAAAATTTCTTCCATGACGAATAAATAATTTTTCATATAACAAGTCTTTTGCAAAATCTTAGAATTCATTATTTCATAACGTTTTTATTTTGCGGTTTGCTTTCAAATTTTATGAGAATATTTCAAAAATGTTAATTCTTTCATACACTCGTGCTTGCGACGTAGTCTATTAAATTTTATTTTTGAAAATCAGGGCACTCGAAATTGCCGGGAAAATACCCTTAAAAATTTGTATTCTAATCGCAGTATACAAGCACAAAAGAAATTTTTACAAAAGAAGCAAAAGAAGTATGTATAAAAAGTCAATTCATAACTCTTGCGATGTCGTTAGTAACTTTACAATTTTTGGGATGTTTCCTCAGTTTTGGTAAACTTTTAAAGCGTAGGCATTTTGGGTATATTTTGAAGCCTTAACACACGTAAATAACATACTTGTTATTTAAATGTGTAAAGTTTTAAGTACATACACTCGTGCTGCTGTCAATGATCTAGGGTAGTGTTACGCTGCCTACGGCGTGTGAAAAATTGTTGGTGTGAACAGCCGTAAAATTTAGCAACATCAGTGACGGACATAGTTACGTAGAGAAAAGTGTATTTTTTGTTTTTTTTATTGTACATGAGTATTTTTTAAACCAAATTATTATTCGCGCCATCTAGTAGCGTTAGTGACAGATATTATTAATAGAGAATAATGCATTTTTTGCCTTTTGTAGCTCATTATTTTGTATACAACCTCAATATTTGTGCCATTTGGTAGCGTTTTTTACTGTATATGAGTATTTTTTGAAACCAAATTATTATTTTCACCACCATGTAGCGTTAGTAATGAATATTGTAAATAGAGAGTAATGCACTTTTTGCCTTTTGTAGCTCATTATTTTGTATACAACATCAATATTTGTGCCATTCGATAGCATTTCTTACTGTACATGAGTATTTTTTGAAACCAAATTATTATTTGCACCACCTAGTAGCGTTAGTGACGGACCTTGTTAAATAGAGAAAAATACATTTTTTGCATTTTG
This sequence comes from Agrypnia vestita, assembly GCA_016648135.1. Classification (NCBI taxonomy): domain Eukaryota; kingdom Metazoa; phylum Arthropoda; class Insecta; order Trichoptera; family Phryganeidae; genus Agrypnia; species Agrypnia vestita. The sequence goes on along the minus strand of JADDOH010011074.1, from coordinate 18,380 downwards.
TTACTCATTATTTTTTTTAACTTCAATATTTGTGCCATTTGGTAGCGTTTTTTACTGCACTGAGTATTTTTTGAAACCAAATTATTATTTGCACCACCTAGTAGCGTTAGAGACGGACATTGTAAATAGAGAATAATGCATTTTGTGCTTATTGTAGCTCATGTAGTTCAATATTTGTGCCATTAGGTAGCGTTAACGACGGACATTGTTACACAGAGAATTATGTATTTTGATAAGACAAGCTGCCAGCGCTTATTGTATTTATCTGAGAAATTGTCACCGGGCGGAAGTAGCCGGGCTCGCTAAATAAGAGTTTTATTTATTTCGGCAATAAATCTCCCCAACTTGGGCCGTCAGGAAGGCTAGGTGATTCAGATTTTAAGAGAAATAATATTTGCATCCCTCCTGTCGGGCCGGGAGCCGAGAGCGAGATCGAATCGAGGCTGTGTAAATAGGTCCCTAAAACAGGGCGCAGACGACTCCCGCTTCCGTTCCGCCCCCCCCGTCCGCGTCCGGAGACTAATAGTTCATTTCCGCCGAGACTGAAGGCTTCGAGGGATAAGACGTACAGATCGGGTGAGCTCATTCGGGGTGATTCACGGCCTGCGACCACGAACGCAAGGAGCCACCGTGTCATGTCTTCGGATTCTGCAAAGGTTTTTATATGGTCAAATCACTACTCGTAAAGTGACATCTAGAAAAGTAATTTTGTATGAAAAGAATGATTGAAAAAAGGAAGATTTGGCTTTGATAAAATTAACAAGGGGGGTAGGAAAAAATATGTTAAAATAGGGCGCAAATGATCCTCAATGCTATTTATTGGAAAAATTTACATGTGTTGTTGAGTACAGAAACATCACTTTCTATTGCGTAGCTTTCTATTTGAGTAGCTTGTTGGTCTTGTGGTTAGGACTCTCGCCTCGTGATCAAAAGGTCGCCGGTTCAAATCTCACTCCAGATCACCAAGTTAGTCCTATTTTCATGGCACAAGGGTTTAGCTTAGTTTGAAAATAGTTAGAATATTGATGTGACACGTATTCCGTGTTCGCTTCTCTATTTTAAAAAAAAGAAATGCTCTTGGTAACCAGGAACGAGTTATCCCCATCCCTTGATTGGTGGTTACGAGTGGCTAGAGTCGCGATTGCTCTAGACCACCACGGTTCGATAAAAATACTCTATATTGAGAACTCGTCTAGAATTCAATTCTCTGGTAATGTCCCCATAATAACTACTCTTATAATTTTGAACGAGTCCAGCACAAATTTTAATATCCATTAGTAACATAACATAGTTAGTGGACATAAACTGTAGCTTTCTTCTGTCTCTAATTAGATTAAATAGTTTATGTGATGGAATGAAAATGTCAGATCTTATATAACTCTTCAAAATTATAAATAATTATATTAATAGTCTAGATCAAATGATACTTATCACATCCCGTCTAGGAACACAAGGCAAAGCATAACAATTAACTGCGATAATGTCAATACGAATTATTTATTTAATTCATCTATCAGAAGACTTCACACACTGGCAAATTAGTACTCTAAAATATCAGATATTTTTTCTGATTCACTGATCAGTTTTGAAAATTTACAATAAAGTTAAAAATTTCAGTTGTCTGTAATTTTTAGATTTATATTTATCTCCTGCCTTTATTGCTTGAGTTTGTTTGAATTGCTGTTAATTTGTTATATTCAAATATGGTTCACATTTGTTATTTTCGATATGCTACATTTAATCTATTGTTTTTCTATATCTAGAATGAAATTATTGTAATTTTTAGCATTTTTCTTATCTTCTCTTTTTACTTCTTAAGTTTTCAATTATTTTATAATTTTAGCTATTTAAAGAAATGCTTCTTTATCTGTATTATTTTTGTTAATAGAATTTTTTAGCTTATTAAAATTTAAATAATAATAAAAAATATGTAGTTATACTTGTTGATTAATTTTTTTTTTTTTTTTATTTACTCCCAAGGGGTTTTTACATCGTGAGTAAATATTTGAAAACAAAATGTATTTGAAAATTTTGATAAATAATTAACTTAATGCAAATACGAAAACATACATGGTTACATATACGTATACAAAATACAATACATATACATATATTTGAGTACATACATACAAAAAAAATATTTAAAAAATAATTTTTGTAGGTGAAATTTATTTAAGCAACGAATGATCACACATCATCTGACGTAAGTTTTTACAAACAATATAGATATCATCACTGTGCTGAATAACGTGCGTTATTCCCGACAGGGATGTGCAATCTGCGAATAACCCTTTAGTTGTCGGTTCTTGCGGCTGATTCGCTTCGCGCTTTCTCGCGTTCAAATAGTTTTTCCTTGTACTTTTGCTGTTGTGTATGCATAAGAAGTATAACTTCTAACGCGCGTACATAAATACATGCATCCGATATTTTTTAAATTGACTATAATTTTTAACTTAAATTCAAATTTTATGGGATGTTTAATTTAATGAAGCTGATTAACGTTTCTGTTAGTGTGCAATAATTAAAAAGATATATTTAAGGTAGGTATAATGTTTTCACTTAAATCTTATTAAAAACTACTCAAGAAGAATATTGTCAGTAAAAGTATTTAGACGCGTTGAAGGGATGGCGCGATCAGATGTGAAACCGAATTAGCCTCTGCCCTGGTGCTGTGCTGATACCTACCCCTGAGGTACCTACCCCGGCATCAAACGGGGGAAGGGGGTGTAAGCTTCATGGCTTCCGAGTGTTTATGTGTCCTTGGGGGGGTTAAATTAAAAACAAGGGTTGCTAGAAGAAAATAAATTCATTGGACCCCGCTAACTGCATGTTTGCGTTTAAATCTTATTTTAAAGCCTCTTTACATAGAAGATATAGGATTTTGTTGTAAACATTCATTTTGCTGTTGAAATTGTAATTTAATTCGGCTTTTGTTTATTGTAAAAATAAAAATTAACACTAAAGATATTTGGATTTCAAATTGAGACTAACTGTTTAAAGAATATTTTTTCTTCTGTATGAAGGCTTGAACTTTGTGGTGACAGTATTATTAAAATAAAACATAAATCACTTTGTTTTCACCACTTTATTCTTCAGGATTATTGTGTACACAATAATCCTGAAAGAAAGAACATTGTTCTCGAAACATGTAGATTGTTTAACCTAATAAAGTGGTGAAAACAAAGTGATTTGTGTTTTATTTTAATTCAAATTGATATTTTAATTGAGTATAATATTTTAAAGGTTAATATTTAATCTTAATATTTAATATCTTGTTTGTCTATAATATAATAAAAAGTAATGAATTTTAAAGGTTTTTTTATATATGTAATAAATCATTATGTCTATACTTATTAAAAACCAGGCGCTGTTTCCCTATTTTTTCATTCTTTTTTGACATTATAACCGTTTGGACGCGTTTAGTTTTGTCGCTTCAGCTAAATTGTAACATTTTTATCGAAATCGCATCCTGTTAATCTCAAATCTAAAGTGAGTGTAGGTATATATCGTGCGTATCTCTTGCTACACGTTTCACCAACTTCAAATGTGAAATACATCAATACGGTCGTATTTCTGAAGTATTCATATTGTTGGGGCAAATTCCCTGATTTTACTCTCGATTCTAACCTTTCTACTGAGAAAAAATATGAAACGTTCGTTCCAGGGTGAGCAATGAATCTATGGCTTCGTATCAACTTTAACATGCACAGGGAATTCCACGTCTATAGATGGACGTTTAAAATACCATAGCTGATTATGGAAAAGATAAGCTAAAACTTATCGAAAGTAATTCGAAAGCTTTAATACTATTGAAAAATATAGAACAATAATACAATCACTGTTATTATCTATTATTGCGTATATGTAATAAAATATTAAATGTATACATATTAGTACCTACAATTTGTTGCGAATTGGTATTATTTTAAAACTATTGACAAACAGATAAGCTATTTTGATATAGGCCTTGTTGCGTTGCTTTAATCCACAAAAGTAACCGCTGTTAAAAAAAATGTTTTGTAAACACGGATGAATTCGGATGGAAATAGATTTTCTAAGTAAATAAATAAACAAACATGGCGTCTTATCGTATTTTCTGATAGTTAAATGGATATTTCAAAGATCCTTAGCTCATGATGAAAATGATTTTGAAAAAATTCTCGTTCATACAATAAGCTAAGCAAATTTCACTACGTTAATTGATCAGCGCTCACGAGTTTTTTTCTTATTATTCAGTTTTTTACTTTCGATTCAGATTTTTTCACGTGTAGGCTATTAAACCAAAAACAACTTTATTTAAAAAAATTAATGCAGATCGGATAACTAATTTATAATGTACTGATTTTGAGATTTTGTAGGAAACACAGTCTATAAATTGATAGGAAATATGATTTTAGACAGGGATAGATACATAAAATCTAGAATTCAGTTCATTTTAAATTAGTAATCCTCGGTGACTGCATTCAAAACCCTTTCTCGCACACATGATACTTTTCTCCGAGTAAGTTCGCATTACGCCAATTTTCGAATCCTGCCATAATATAATAAGAATTTTCGTGGTGTTCCAGTGCTCAACCGTTCTACAAAATTGGATCCAGTTCTCTCCGGTGATCTGTGTGTAAGATAGTACTTTCGATTAATCTTGAGGTTTATCCGACGCTTTCTTTGCACATTCACGCATTAGCCCGGCGATAAGCCACCCCACTAAACCTGGGGGCTTCACGCACTACAGCCTGCGACGGAAGGGTGTTTGTTCCTGCCCCGTCCTTAGTTTCACAACTGCGAAGCTACACTTCACATTATTTGGGTAGCAGTCGTAACAGTTTTTCAGTTTTATTTTCATCTAGTCTATATATGTCGTATATGTGACCTGTTATATACTGAGATAAGAGGAAAATTTTGTGAGGTTATTTGATGAAAGGAATTTTTCAATAAAAATAATATAATTTAAAATATGTTTTACTTTACTTTGTAATACACGTACACAATATGAGTTATTAAATTACTACTATAGTTTCGAGAGGAGCAGTCCTTCTCATTATCAGGTATAGATACTTTAAAAAAAATAACTAACTTTAAAAAAAATATATCAATCTTATCAGATAGGTTAGGGGGGCGCGCGGTGGGGAAGGATATTTTTTCCCCGAACAGCTCTAGGAGTGGTGAAGTGGACTGAAATGTGATATTATTTATTAATGTGTTTCTAGAATTCAAATTTTTTAGGATTTCAACGGTTTCCAAACAATTCATTATCCATCCTGTATGAGGAACCGAGAAGAGTAATTTTAATTCATGACTATCGAAAGAATGATTAGTGTTAATTATATGATTGGCAAATTCGGAGGAATTGTTATTTTTTAAGCAGCGGCGATGTTTTTTTTATGCGTGTATTTAAGTTTCTAGTAGTTTGGTCTTTATATTTTTTATCACAGTCTCCGCAAGATAAGTTAGTTATTATCTACACCTGATGATGAAAGAGACTGCTCTTCTCGAAACTATAGTAGTAGTTTAATAACTCATATTGTGTGGTAAAGTACACAAAGTAAAGTAAAACATATTTTAAATTATAATGTTGCACCACGAAGTATTTGCCAAATCTTTCAATGATATTAAAAACAATATATTATAAATTAAATAAAACTAAAACAATATCAAATATTATTTGATGTGTCAATAGCAAATAAATTGAATATAAAAACAAGGTCATTTTTGCAAATAGTCTTTTTCAATTTGTTTTCACATTAGTTCTCAATTAATTATTCATCTCACATATATTTATTTTCGATTTTGTTATTGTCTTTACTTCGATTTTTAATCTTAATAGTTAATTGGCCACTAATCATACAAAATGTTTTCTTGTTCATTATTAAAAAGCCAAGAAAGTTTATTTTATTACTTTTTGATTTTTTGATTAGGTACATTACGTTTTTACCAAAGGTCATTTAAATGGGCACCTTGACTTGCAAAATAAAATATGTTGAACCAATTTTCGATAACTTTATCATATAAATTACACCTAATGTCGTGAATGCCACTTTTGATATTCAATTATAAATCGGCCAGTTTTTGTGGTTTGTTCGAATAAATCATTGATTTCAAATAATCCCACAAAAATTAATCCAAAAGAGTTAAAGAACCATTTCCTGGAGGCCATTTAACAGTTGAATTGCTTGAAATTATTGATTTGCAAAATTTTTCTTGTAATAATTTGAAAGTGATATTTATGGCTCCATCTTGTTGAAACCACCAGTTTTTTCCTGAATATTTTATTATATATTAGCTCATATTTTTATGGTGATCTTGGGCTATCGTATGAGGGCGCGGAAGTCAAACCTTATAAGTACCTACCCGCGGAACCAAAGAAAATAACGAAGCTCTCATTTACGTTATTCGTTTTTTGACCCTAGAGTCATTTACACTTTGGCTCTGTTACCTGGAATAACTAGTAGCATTTATTTTGTAATCACATCTTGTTAAGCTCTAATGGTTAGGAATAAAGCGAAGCTCACCAAACTTTCGTGTCTTGCCTCGGTTTCTTCAGCCATGACGTTTTCCTTCTTCCAGGGCCCCGGTTAATCTTTATTGCTTATGAGATGCAAAGTATGATGGATTTCTGGATGTCTAAAAACATTCCCGAAATTTGGAAATATTCGGGTATTTATTATTTCTTTTTTTTTTTGTTATTCACCCTAAACATTATTTTGTAATCATTTTGTACCACACCAGCCGGCTGCCAAGGCCGCAGCTGAAGAAACCACACCAGTCGGTGCCCTATCCACTCAACGGACGTTGGCTATCATGTTGGCTATGAGAACTTTATTTACTGCGGCCCGGGACAGCTCTACAGAAAACTGGCCAAACCAGTGTCTCAGGATTTTCAACCATCATGGTCTCCTTCTTCCCGACTTCTGACAATCCGACACTTCATTATGAAATGCAAGATCCCGTTTTTCTCTGGATGTCTGTCTCATCACATGTCCGAGATATTGAAGTTTTCGGATTTAAATTGTTTTAATGATTTATTTTTCTTTACTCATCCGGACTAAAACATCGTCATTCGCAACTCTGTACATCCAGCTTATTTTGAGTATTCTTCCATAAATCCACATCTCGAATATCTCAAGTTCCTTTATCAATTCTTTGGTATGCGTGGATGCTTCCATTCCATAGAATAATACGGAAAATACGGAGCATCTGACCGCTCGCATGCGAAACAAAGTGAAATCTTTCGGTGGCTCAGAGTGTTGCTAGCGCGTGTGCGTTCGAGCGACAGTAAATCAAGAAAGTACTTAACGTCGTGTGAGAAGTGATTTATAGTAATCAAAGCAATGCACATCAGTGATCTTGGATTTCTAGATTTTGTCAAGTGTGAATTACAAAATTTTGTGTGAATTTAAGAATGGTGCTTCGATTAAATTCGTATGTTGTGACTTAGTCTCTCCTTCCTTGCACTGTCCCAACTCATTGCCTAGGTAGGCTGTTGGGGTCAGTTCTTCTCGTTCTCAGTTTATATCTTCTTCGGTTCTGGGTATCGCTTTCATCCAGATCGTTTCTCTGTAATATTTTGAAGCATTGAGTCATCCAGGAGTTCTTACGTCTTCCTCTAAATGACTGTCGATAAAGCTCCACAGACATTTTGCCTGCTTCACTGTGTGGTCTGGTGATCTCCGTCTTATGTGCCGATACCATCTCAACTGTCGCTCTTCCAGCTTACTGTTTATCTCCGTGACACGCAGGCTATCACGAGTACGTGAACTTTTAATCCTATATTTTAATGTTACTCCTGCCGACCATCTAATCTTTGTCTAGTCTAGTAATGTGTCTAGTGACTTTGTAATAAATAAAAGTTTAAATTATTTTTAGTGTTTTGTTTGTCTCATAGCCACGATCTCATGACAATATTATACATTATTATTAATGTTACTGTATATTTTTTCAACAGACTGATATTTTTGCGAACCTTTCAAGTGATTCATCTCGTTTATTTCAAATAACAACACGGGTAGCGATATCTTTCAAAATTACTGAAACGTTATACTGCGCATTATATTAAGCATGTTCAGTGAACACGGGAAAATAACTACAGAATATTCATTAAAAATATTCAAACAATCTGAAGATTCTGCGAGATAATTTCGCAAAACATTTCTGTAAACGGTTTGAATTTCAAGAATGTTTTCATAAACGCGGGCGCCACTTGTAAGTGGAGCGCTCCCCGATATTAATGACTTGTGAAGAAATTTTCTAGAATAGGTCGTTCCTATCTAACTTTGGCAGGTTTATGCCTCATTTCCTTGTACTTGCGATGAAATAAGGGTACCTATTTAGGATATCTACATAATTATTAAATTTCCGGTCCAACCAATCAAAAGCAAGAAAAAGACGTCTACCCACCGCCATTTCATTGTTCTCCTTCAAAATATGTTTAATGTATTGTTAATATTATTAATATTTGAAGCATTAACTCTGTATTTATAATTTATGGAATTAATTTTTGTTTACACCACTTTTTTTATTATTGAAAAAAATCAACATGTTTCAAAGCCAATGGCTTCTTCGTCAGGATAACAAAAATAAAATTTAAAAATCGAAGTATAGATAATCAAAATATTAAAAAGTTATATATGGAAAATGAATAATATACATTACTTAACATGAGATAAATTTAAAAGATAGCTATTTGCAAAAAGGACCTGATTATTTATAACATTCAATTTACTATTAACACTCTTTCTTATTTCCAAAATTTCTAATTTATCAAACTGTGATTCTATATAATTTGTATGTAAAATTTGTAAACCCTTATTAATATCAAAAGAATAATTGGCTTTGAAACATGTTGAATTTTTTTAATAATAAAAAAAGTGGTATAAACATAGTTTAATTCTATAAATTATTATTGTAATGTCACCACAAAATAATTTTGCAGTGTTTGAAGAAGTCATTAACTTTGTGGTTAGACATTATAACAGAATGTAATTTTACTTAGTAAAAACCACTACCAGATTTAAGGTCTACTGGTTTCAAGACGTACCCGTCTCTTCGTCAGGACCAACACTACACTACTATATTCACAACACTATACACCACAAACATAGTATTGTTAAACTTTCACCAATATTTATCACATGCGTGTTCATCTTGTCAGAGACAAGCATGCACTAACTAGCCTACAGAACAATCAGGAATCTAACGGGCGAGAGTGAGAAGGGGTGGGGTCTAAAGTGGGTGTTACCAAATATTTTGTGAAAGTTATATTTAACAAAATGACAAAATGAATAATAAATCACCTTTAATTAATAACCAAATCAATTTTCCATGCAGCCTTTTGTTTAATATAATGTTCACAAAAGATTTGGTAACACCCACATTAGACCCCGCCGCCTCTCACTCTCTCCCGTTAGATTCCTGATTTTTCTGAGGCTAGTTAGAGCATGCTTGTCTCTGACAAGATTAACACGCATGTGATAAATATTGGTAAAAGTTTAACAATACCATGGTTGTGGTGTATAGTGTTGTGAATATAGTAGTGTAGTGTTGGTCCAGACGAAGAGATGGGTACGTCTCGAAACCGGTAGATCTTAAATCTGGTAGTGGTTTTTACTAAGTTAACTAACATTCTGTTACGTTTAATACTTTTGGGCATCAGTTGTATTGTAGTATTACAATATGGGTGTATACTTTTTAATTAATTAAAAAATAGTGTGGAAATCCGGATATTGTCAACGGTTCAACGGAATTCCGGTTCGTTAAACATTCCATTTCGAGCTCTGCACTTAAAAGAAATCCAGCCGAGTTAAAGTTATCGACTATTTCGTCACAGAACTGATTTAATTTGGAAAGTCGTAACTTAAAGCGTACTTTTTTCAAAACCAGAAAACTTTTACTCTTATTGTCGGCCCTCCTTGTCAGAGTCGTAACATTTGGACGGTCGATTTCAAAAAATCCCCATGTCCATTTTCCGTTATATTCTGAATTTAATATTTTACTTACTGGCTATAGAAAATATCACCATTTTTTTATGAAAATATAATTTAGTAATAGCAACAAAAAAAAACATAAAAAAATATTGATTGTATTATTTGTATATATCTACTTCTTTGATTTGATTAATTACACAAACATGTTCCAGAAAAACCTTTCCATCGTCAGCGTGTTGTATAACTGTCAAAATTTCAGAATGAAATGTCTTTTGCTTCTTGTTTTTCTAAATTATTTAAAAAATTATTGTTAATATTATTACTGAAGTTCTCGATTACTCGCAATTGTTGGAAAAATATTTAGAATTGGGCTAGTAGTTAAATTTAATTGATTATTAATAATCAAATAAAAGAAGTTGATATATACAAATAATACAATCAATATTTTTTTACTCCCTTTATATTAACTCGTGGCGTCTGTCTGTTAATTTGACGCAAAAAATATTGATCGATTTTTAACCCTTTTCCCGTGATCCAATCAAGCTGAAACTTTTCAAGCAGACTTGTAGTGACGATAAAAAAGATTTATCAAATTTTCGTTAAAAAGTTAATAATAATAGTATAATTTTGGATTTTCGAAATTTTTAATGGTTTTTTTCATACAACTTACTTAGTTGTATGAAAATATTTCGATGCATCTGGTAGACACTACACCTGATTATAGCATAATTTTGGATTTTTGGAAATTTTTTGGTACTCCCTTTCGTAGCGTCGCCCGATCGAAGCCCAACGCGTAGGTTAAGCGCCAAACCAGTTTCCACTAGTAAATGAGAAAGGGAGTACAATAAAAACTTCGTTTTTATGGGTTAGTTTTTTTAAATGTCAATCTGCAATGTTGCTGAATCAATTGAAAAAAAAAAAAAATCATGGTAGCCAAATATTTTGAATGAAGATAAATATGAATAGTTCGAATTAGAATTTTAACGTGTTGATATAAAAATAATTTTGATTTGGCAATCTTTTCAGATTCGGGTTAGGTCAAGTTGAGAAATCAAAATTTCCAAATGAGATAGATGGGCATCAATGCAAAATTTCTTGTTCGAAATCAAGATACAAATGTTAAACAATACGATTACTTACGTAGAGCAGAAAATTATGAATGTAGAAAAGTGGACTTGGAATTTTTTTGAAATCGGCCACTCATTTTTGGAAAAAACCAAAGGTTACGGTTCCAACAAAGGGGTAGTAGGTGATATTATGCAGACGGCTATCGTCATCAGGTCCTGGGCTGCCCAGAAGGGTAGTGGCGGGGAATTTCCCAGCGGTGACATTGGCGGGCGAATCAAATCAACTCTTGGGAATCTCCAGACGGTTTCCACAATTGGCTCCAGAGAGGGGGGGAAGTTTATTTAAAGAATGTTTTATTTTTCTGCTCAGTGACGCACAAACGCGGGGACGTCTTTAATGCGTTTTCATAAATCATTTCTTCCGAGCAAGTACCTGAAATACTTCATATATTATGGACAAATTCCAAAATTATTAACGACAAACAAAAATGATTTATTAATTAAGCTAAATTATAGAAGTCTCGCAGTTTTTTATATGAGAAACATGCATGGATGTCTTTGTAGGGTAGTTCAGGACTTATGACCTTTGTGAGCTAGCTGAAATTAACACTTTACACAATGCAACATTAACAAATTTAACCTTATATGAAAAAATTGTTAAAAATATATGCTGGTCTATAAAAAGAGTTAAAAAATTGAATATTATATTTTTCAGTCATATCAGGCCACCCTGTAAATAGCTTCGTCTCTATGAGACGTCTGTAATATTAATATTACTGGATCAACTCAACAATGATCCCCTCTGTGGATGAAATCCACAATGATCCCCTCTGTGGATGAAATCAAGAATGACCCCCTCTGTGGATAAAATCCACAATGATCCCCTCTGTGGATGAAATCTACAGTGATCCCCTCTGTGGATGAAATCAACAATGATTTCCTCTGTGGATGAAATTCACAATGATCCCCTCTGTGGCTGAAATTCAGTAATTTTGGTTTCAGAACATACATATTAAAATACTATGATAATGAAAAAACTGGGACTTCAGGATCACAAATTCTATAAATATTTCAAATTCAAAAACATTTTAGGATATTTGAATAATAAGACAAATTTTTGGTAAAATAGTATTTTTTTAAATCTTGCATAATCATTTTTATGTACCTTAAGTTTATGCAAATACAAGCTTTGCTACCTGGTTCAGGACGAGATTTGAATGTATACGAGTATATTTATTCAACTAAAAAAAAACTTGCAAAAAAGAAAAAAGCCAGAGAAAAATCAAGGTTCTAAAATGAAGTGGAAATAAAACCAATTTATTTTATGGAAACAAACAGTTTAAGAAAAGAATCCCCTCATCCTGGAAAGATGTATGAGACTACTGTGAATACATAAAGTGAAAATTTTAATATATATGTATGTGGCACGATTTCTGAAGTACTTTGGACCTCATTGATTCACTCAAGGGTTCAGCAATACACTTTTTATTTTACATTTCACCTACATATTTCATAGTTATATTTATATACGCAATTTTTCAAATCGTTGGCAAATTCAAAGACCTTAAATCTATATAATTATTATATTGAATTGAAATTTATTATAATGTTTTCATCTATAGCAGAAGGCGCTGTTTACCTACACAAACGAACTATGATTTCGAGATAATTTTATTTGTTTTAAATGTTAAAATTAAGAAAATAAAGTAGAATTTCAGCAATTAGAAATCAAGGGTCATTTGGATTAACAGAAACGGTAATAGAATTTACTCATATTGTAATGTGTTTTAACATAAACATATTTTTTTAAAGATGATCAGATTATTATCAAATATATGAGAACGACCAGTTGAAATTTTCAACAGAAGAGAGTGGATGCGAAGATGTGTGAAAGCGAGTAAGATAGAATAACGCGGCGTTCTAACCTGTCTTCCTATTCCCACTAAAAACGATTGAAATAGTAAAAACAAAATAAACTATTGATTGATATGGCAGTTACTTTCTGATGCAGCATGATTATTTTAATTGAACTTTGTAATACACACACGTTGAGTTAAAATGTATTATTATTACAGTTTCGGAGGAAAAGTCCCTCACATTATAAGGCGTAATTTATATCTAACCTAAATTCATAAATGTTGTCATCTTTGTCGAGGAGCAATGGAAAGCGGGGTATTGAAAAGTTCAATTTATTGTACATTAAAATAATCATGTTGCATAATATTATATACAGTTACCAATATGGAAAAAATGTGAAAAAATTTCAATAGTTGTCTCCGATCCTCAATATTTTTCCGTTTAAGCCCAAAAAAATCCTTCCTACTGACAAAATTTCTGTATTTGGGTTAGTTATAAATTACAACTGATAATGAGAGGGACTGCTTCTCTCGAAACTAAGGTAGTGATAAAATTTAAGTCAACGTGTGAGCATTACAAAGTTCAACTTAGTATAATTAAAAGAAAATTATTTTTTTTATAAGTCATCTCTTCAGAGGCAGTTTTTTTTCAATTTTATTTGGCTACATGATAAGGCACATCCCTGTGGATAATTAATTATGCTGGTAACGGAGGGAGGGTGCAATAAATTACGATGTTAATTAAATTGTGCGTTAATTCAACCCTTGTATTTAATCTTTATATTCGACGAATCTTTTAGATCGTGTTCTGCAGATATGCACGGAGCGATATTCATGTTTTGTGGTGCAATTTCCTTAAGTGCCCCATTCTCGAGTCTAATTCATCTGAAAACTGAATCGTGTCACTAGTGTTGTGCACTTAAGGTGTATTAAATGTAAACGTAGGTACTTTTATCTCAAGTGGATCAACTAACTGCATCCGTCAGACCTGGACGCATACGCGGACGAATGTAAATGTCAATATGTAATAAAATTATTTTTGTATTAAACGTTTATTTTAATATTTTTTTAATTAATCGTACGTCAACTTTTCAGTCATCAATAAAAAATTTGCAGTTTGATTTTATAATTGGTTTCACCCTCGAATTCTTACAATAAAATTATCATCATCACAGAGTATAAAAGAAGGGTGGCAATCAATCCTGACAGCGGTTATTAATTTTCGTGTTTCAAGGAGCCGCTTAGCAAATATTTGAATTTACTTAATTCTTTGGACACCTTCTTCTTCTTCTTCTTCTTCTTTTGTTAGAACTATATATGTCCTGTCGTTTTTCGGCTCTTGTTTCTGGTATACAGGGTTATTTGTAAAACATTAATTACCTCGCAGGACTATACTCCTGCCTTGATTATGAGTCGAAAATGTTCAAGCAATCATGACGTAATATCAATAGTTATTGAGAAATGTGACATCAAAGTTTGCATTTTTTTTTTCAATATTTCTGACTTATTTTTTGTAAAACGTTGGACTATCATTACAGTAACTTATATCAATTACGAAAAATTCATTTGTTTTAATACAAGTTAAATAAAATGATTAAAACCCTGAAAAAATTCCAGTTGGAATGTTTTCCAATTGAAATTCGAAGGTTTTTATTTTTTTATTTGACTTGTATTAAAGGGAATGAATTTTTCATACTCGATTTAAGTTACTGGAATGATAGTCTAACGTTTAAGAAAAAATAAGTCGGAAATATTGAAAAAAAATGCAAACTTTGATGTCGCATATCTCCTTAATTATTGATATTAGGTCATGATAGCTTGAACATTTTCGACTCATAATCAAGGCAGGAGTATAGTCCTGTGAAGTTATTAATGTTTTACAAATAACCCTGTATATGTTGCAGTCATCTGGTTTAGTCAGGTAATTGGACGCCTAGGCCGTTCATTAAACACCAACATGTCATTGAGTGCATTAGTTAAGTATGATATTGACGAATTTGTGATGTTTGTTAAGTTAGATTAGATTAGGTTGGGTTAGGTTGGGTTTGGTTAGATTAGGTTAGGTTAGGTTAGGTTAATTTAGGTAAGATTTGAATCACTTGGCTGTCCTCGTTAGTCATCTTCAAAGGGCTGACTTTCAATACGCCAAGTTGTTAAACTTGTTGAGTTATTCTAGTTCAATTAACTATCGGCCTGGGCATCCAATTGGATGACGGCGTTTGATGAACGGCCTAGGCGTCCAATTACTTGGCTAATTTAACCAGATGGTTGCGACATATAGATGACCAGCTATCCCTCCATCGTTTCGGTGGCCTTCCTGGAGGTCTACTGTTTGCAGGTATCTCGTTCTTCGCTATTCTTACCACTTTTGTCAAATCCAGTATGTCCAAGTGGTCTCATCAGTATCTTCTTCTGTTTCTTGGCCATCACACGATATATTCAACATTGCATAATTTCTGAATTTCGGAGTTTCCTACTCTGTCTCTGATGGTTACTCCCGCGATGGGTCGGAAAGTTTTCATTTCAGTGCTTCTTAAGAGGCTCTTTGTTTTCGTGGTGTCGGTTCTTGTTTAATACCATATGTTTAATACCATATAAATGTCGTGATCGGTCTTACAATGGTTTTATATATTTTCATTTTACTCTCGACCAACATATGTTTGTTTCTCCAACATAGTTCTAAGCATTCTGCTACAATGGCAGCTTTTTACTCCCTTTATATTAACTCATGTCGTCTGCTTGCTTGCCGTCAACAAAAACTTTGGATCGATTTTTGACCCTTTTCCCGTGATCTAATCGAGCTGAAACTTGGCAAGTAGACTCGTGGCGACGATCAAGGAGATCTAACAAATTTTCGTTAAAAAAATTAATAATTATGGTATAATTTCGGATTTTTAGAATTTTTTTTTTTTTTCAAATTGAAATGGTTAGAAAAGTTTGATTACGGCGGCCCGATAACGTCGCGGAATATTTTCTAAATTTGAATTACTCCGTCGGTATGCATAAAAGGTACTTCACTACGAGTGTCGAAAATCTAAATTGACTGACAAATGTTTTTAGAATTTAATCTTCAAAGCATGAAGTGTCTTATCAAAGCTCAAAACATCTGACATTTTAGAAATATATTAAATAACTGTAAGTTTAGTGTTATGTTATATGTTTTAATACGTCTTTAATTGTTTTTATATTTTACAAAGAAAGGGAGTATAATAAAAACTTGGTTTATGGGTTCCTTTTTTTTCCTTGTTCTCTAACTACTCTAACTACAGCTTGATAATACAACGCTGAAGTATTTGAATCGCATTGGATATAATTTTGGATTATCTCAAAATCGATTACGTTTTTCTAAACAAATATTTTATCAATTAAGATAAATTATGAAAATCTCACAGAGATGGAGCTATTTATTTGGGAAACGTGTATAGAAGTCTTTACAAGGTGGCCCAGGGCTAATGACCGGTATGAGTTAACTTAAATGATAACTCTACATTATGTAAAAACTTCCATAGATGTTTCTCATATAAATAGCTTCGGCTCTGTGGGATTTCTATAATTTATCCCAATTAATAATTATCCCCCTGTGGACAAATCCAGTTATTGTGTCCTCAGAACACACACATCAAAATATTGATAAAATATTTTATCCAAACTATTCCTTCTAACGACTCTAAAATCGAGAAAATCTGCACACAATCGAAGTTTTCCGAAAAATCTAGAAAATTTTGGAATGAGCTAGAAATCGGTAGAAAATGCGACTATTTTCGCAAAAATCCAAGACCTTTTATAAACGCACATTGCATGCGCGGTACGTCAATTGCTATTTTTGACAGAAGCGAGGCCACAGAAAGTGAAACAGACAGCAGGCGATGTCACAGATCAACGGTGGGGTACCTACGTATGGAATTTTCTAGTGATACAAATGATGTGCATCACTATTCCAGCGACAAGTGAAATATTCTCGAGACATAAATTAATGCCGATTTTAGAATAGTGCCCAAATTAAGTTCGTATCCAGTGATTGGTGATAAATAAAAGTTTGGTATCATTTTTTTAAATTAAATAGCGATGCAAACACGGAGTACGTGGCACATTAATATTTTTTCTTATTTCTTAAAGTTCTCTTGATTTGTTGGTAAATAAAATTGTAGTAAATAAATAACAAAGTATCAACAAAAAAAACAGTGCCTTATTTACGAAATCATTATCGCGAAGATTCTCCTGTTAAGATTTTTAAACTGTTGGCAATACCTTATCATAGGGTTTGTACCCTTTAGAAAGCATAATTCTGTAGCGCGGTATACCTTCAACCCCTTTCTATAAATCATCCCCTGTTCCAAACACCCTCCAACTGTGTCTCCAATCCGATGTAAGAAAACATTATTAAATATCAGAGATAAGAATCAAACAACCTCCATTATTTTGAAAAGGATCTTATTTCAAAAAATATTTTCTTGTTTACTTAACGAGATAGCGAGCTAGCACTGACACCAATATTAAGGACGCATGTGTGAGTGCGTGTGAGTAGTTAAATATTGACAAGACGTTTTGACGTTTTTACCGGTGTGATATTACCGACAATACTCAAATAAGATAATGTCTCGAAGTAGAACCCTTATTGACGTTTATCGAGAAATCACAGTTACACGCCACAACCACTAACACCTTACATGTGTGTGTTAATCTAACCGAAGGCTAACATCCACTAAGTTTACTACCAGAAAGATCAAGAATTTGAGAGATGGGGGTGAAATAGGATGGAGTCTAAAGGGGGTGTTGACAAGCCCTGTGACTCTTTCTATCCTTCTCTATACCTTCTCATCCCAACCTTTCAAATTCTTGATCTCTTTTGGCAGTAAATTTAGTGCCTTCGCCTTCGTTTATATTAACACGCATGTGAGGAATATTTTAGGAAGGTGTTAGTGTGCGAATAATACTATGTTTGTGGCGTGTAGTGGTATTTACATGCTAGTGTAGTGGTTGTTTTCGAGAATACCCGCGTACTGAGAACTCTTTACAACTCCTTGGTGCGAAGAAGACTCGAGAGTGGCTCGATGATCTGGGGGCCACATGAGAGCAAGTACTCCCTTGGTGGAGAAAGTCCAAAAGAAGTTTCTGAGATGTCTCTGCATGAGAAATTACGGGCACTATCCTTGGCTTTACCCAACCGAGTTTCTCCAGGGTATGCTTGGCTAAAATAGTCTAGAGACTGGAAGGAATGTGTATTTGATTACACACTTTTACTGATTGTCGCGCGGTATGATCGATAATACTGAAATTATGCAGAGCATTGGTTTGTATGTTCCTGATAATTACCATAGACATACGTCAGCATAGATTGTTTCACATTCCAATATACAGGACCAACCTGCCGATGGTTATGCCTGTTGGAAGAGCTACAGCTATGCTGAACAAAATCGCTTTGGGTAGGTATTGATGTATTCCATGTGTCTGAAGGGGTTTTCCGAAGCAGGATTCTCCTACACCTTTGACCAGATTGTATATGTTATTTTTAATTGTTATATATAATTATATCTTCA